>OV050031.1:138063973-138341562 GCA_920105625.2 Clusia tigrina
TTGAGAGCTCCGTTTATACATAAACTAGCTGATCATTGAATACGATCCAAACTTTTGTAATATGGATTTAATCAAGTACCGTCCACCATACTAGTATACCGTACATCAAAATCGGTCTAACCACTGCTATAGCCAATGTGCTATTCGGGGGGCCATACCACATTTTAATCCTACGGTCTTTCTACACGAATATAATGCTATTGATACTTTCCTTACTCTATCATTTACATTTAAGATTCCTGTCCAGAATAAGTCCCAGGTAGCAAGTTTTATCATTAAATGATAATGTGGTTCCATTCAGTGGATATTTCCTACTATGTTTGGGATTTGCGACTAAACCATAGATTTAGCTCATTTAATAAGCTTTGCGTGACTTCGCAAAGCCCATTAGGGAATGTACCTCTTACTGTGATTGAAAAATCGTCCGCAAGAACATGGATTCTTCTCTACTCTGAGCTCTTTAAAATTTGTTCATTGTCAGTACCTAAATGAGAAAAGACAGTTCGCCGTCTTGAGGAGTACTCCTACTGACAGGTCTACTCATCCTCGAGGCACCTAGTGTTGAATTCAGAAATCTGCAAATGAGCAAATCAACAAGCGTCCCGGCTATACCCAATTCTGTCTGTGCACCGGTTTTTGTCCTGGGAAGGATGTTGTTAAAAGGGTCCTCAATGTCCAGGAAAGCTACCAATGTATATTCTTTATCTTCTATTGATTTCGCAATTACTGCCCCTAACGAATTTAGAGCTGTTTCTGTAAATTTACCTTTACAGTACGCGTGTTGTGAAATCGCCATTTGAGATGGGGCTATTTTTTCCTGATAAATGTTTCTATTAATCTTTCTAGAGTTTTCAATAAAAATGAAGATAGACCTGAAATTCTTTGGACAAACAAGTGAGTTTTCTCCGCTTTTGGGATAAATACCACTTTGACTTCTTTCCACAGTGGATAGGGGATATGGGATATGATTTAAATGCAACGCACTTTTGAAAATGGTTACTAACCATTCCATAATGTAGTTTATTGAATACTGAAGTTGAGCTGGGAAGATTCCGACTATTCCCGTCGACTTAAAGGGTTTAAAAGTGTTTATGGTCCACGTGATATTAGCCTCCGAAATGATATTGAGAATATCAGAATTTTTCCAAGCGGTATATGCAATTTCCATTACACCCAATGTTGGATTGTCAAGAAAGTGCGTGTTTATGAATAGATTTAAAGACTCCTGACTTGATACTGTCCAGCTCTTGTCGAACTTGAGAGAACTTTACGTAATCGAGCTACCTCTGTGATCCCCTCAATATCACCACAGAAAGACCTCCGAGAGGTTTTTATCGCTTTTTTCAATTCCTTTTTGTATACTTTTAGCTTGCTACGTTATCAGTTCCAGTCGCTTTCGTCATTAGAGGATTTGGCTTTATTTAACTGGTCTCTAGATTCCATTCTTAGTTTATTAAGTTTCGAGGACCACCAGGAGGATGCCTCGTACCTGTATCATAGGACACGCTTTATTTATTGCTTTCATGCACGAGTTAGTAACTGACCTGACAAGATTATCGAAGGACTCAATATAATCACGACTTTGAGGTGGATACATTGGAATATTCTTTTCTAGCACTTGATTATACATCTGTCAGTTGGTCTTTTTATGATTCCTATATATAATTGGTAGAGTCATTTGTTCGTGATAGACGACCTCAATATAACGATGGTCAGGGAAAGAGTGTAACACCTTTTCGAAAAAGACGTCGGAGACCAACGTAATATCTAGAACCTCCTGATGATTTCGTGTTATAAACGTGGGTGCATTTCCCCTATTACAAAGCAGTAAATTCCTGCTTATAATATAATTGAAAAGTAACATTCCCGGATAGTTTCTATCAGAGCTACCCCATCAGATTCCCTTAAGGTACTGAGTGATATAGAACAGAAATGGCAATTACATTATTATTTCTGGAGTTAATTCTGTTTCTGCGGGGAAAATAAACAAGCACGTATATAGAAGATTCAAAGGGCACAATCTATAATTCTCAGAAAATTTGAAACCGAATTTTTAAATAATGCCTAAAATATTTTTGTATATATACAAAAGCCCATAGATGTAAACAAAATTCCTTATTGTTAAATAATTAGACTGAGAATTTAAAATTTAATGTAAAAAAATATATGTGATTATCCAATAAAATCTGCAAAAAACATAAGAAGTATTTGTAGATAAAAAAAAATTTTTAAATAGCTGATTTAAGCTTTAAAAGGTACTAACAATTTCGTTCTTTTACAGTTTCTAGACTAATGGGAGGTTCTGCAAGTGGTTCAATGGGTCATATGGGCAACATGGGTAGTTTGGCCACATGTAGTGTAAGTGATTCTAAACCTTTGCAATTTCCATTGACACAAAGAAGAAAACGGAGAGTTTTGTTTACGCAAGCACAGGTCAGTAAAAACATATAGCAATTTCTGCATATTCCATTCCCACAAAATTATATATACATATATATATATATATATATATATATATATATATATATATATATATATATATATATATATATATATATATTTATATTTATATATATATAGAACGAGCTGACGCATAGTATATGAATATTCTTTAATCAGTGCAAATGATATAGTAAGATCTCTCATGTACGTCATTCTATGTCATATTATGGCATAGAATGATATTATATTTGTCAAATATGACATTGAACAGCAAATAAGTTAATTGGTTCTTTAGAAACGTAAACACCTAACGACATAAATGCTTGAGGTTCTAACGACGCAACGAATTATCTGTTGCCAACTCTTATTTTTATATATATTTTTTTTTAGATTATTTGTTTTTATCAAAAAAAATATGTTCTACAAGTATTGAGCAGTCAACCAGAAAAGTGAACAATGATAATTTTTCAGACAAATTTGAGACAACAAAAACTAAGCTTTTTCTGCTTTCAAAACTATCGTTATGTATGTGAGAACTTACGAATGGGTGGAAGAAAATATATTGTCGCTCTATAAAATATTATATTTGAGACCGAAGATGACCGTAGAAAACCTGCTGCAGGATATTTTCGGAGGTTCCATATTTAATGTAGACGGCAGCAAGAATTTGGGGAAAAATTACTTGGTTTCTATTTGGAATGTTCTTGGAATATTCTTCAATACTGAGAATCTAATCAAAACTTCAGAGTGATAAAGTGCTAATTATAGGCGACAATAATGATGACGAAATTGCCAGCTACAATCGCAACGAGGCGTGCCGTAACCACGACGACGAAGTAGGTAGAGACAACTTTGTCTTTGAGTTTGGTGCGCAGCATAACAAATAAACAGGAAACGAAAGAGCGGATGATGATGAAATCCATATAGCGGTTACATATAAAAATAGAAGCAAATTATGAAATATAAACTAAAAAAATGATGGCAAAACATCCCAAGAATTGGATTGAGTTTCATGACATGGAACATTCCTTCAAGACATTTGATATGAGCAGAAAATTAATGATCAGAGAGCTGTTGGATGAATTTGAAAAGAATTGATCAATAATTGATTATTTTTAATAATTTTTTTTTGCTAGAAGAAGCAGAAATATTTGCAATGATATATCTAACTTATTTTCTATGATAGTCCTCTTTTGTGACTTATAATTTCGATACCATTTTCGTAAAATTACGAGTGGATTATGAAACTCACATGCTTTTTGGTTTTCTCGCTACATGTAAACGACAACAAGGATTACAATTCAAATTAGAGTACAAAGACTAGAGTTTAACCTGACAATCACACACACCAGACAAAATCGCAGTTATGACCAAATTTTCGGTACCATAAAGAAAAAAACAGCTTGAAAGTTTATTTTCAATGTTATTATTATTATGTTACTTCAGAAAATGTATGCCCCGCTTTTCGACGATCACAAATATATCCACTACAGGTTAATGGAAAGAAAAAAAAAAATTTTTAAGAACAGTGTCAGAGTCTATTCGATTAGAATTAATTTCAAACTTACCACTGATTCTGATGAAATTATGCAGAGAATACCTAAACTATGAAAAAACGAATAAAAGAGTCTGAAGTTGGATTAGACTGACTTCGAAAAGTGCGCGCGCGTGTTAAACCATGACGATGCAGATATCATCATTGTAGGGAGCCTTTTTGTTGATTATAATGGATGTAGGCGTGGTCTTTATCTTATCGATCTAGCGAATGGTTTTGTTGCGTCAATAAAATTTGGCCCAAACATTTTGCATTGGTCCTAACTTTTAATCATTTATCAATAGACTCTCAAAATGTGCCGGCCATTTTTTGTTTTGGGTTTTATACTAACACTGTCAACCTTTGTGTGAATTATAGGTGACGAATCTTGCATTAATGAATACTGGTTCATTATGAGCGTGGCAGTATTAGACGTGGTACTAGTAATGGCCACTGTAACGACTTGGCTAGGATAGAACTCAAAAGGTTCCATGGGTTGGAGACAGAAAATAATTACTAGTATTCGTTTGTGTGTGTTGTACTTTTATATCTATACTTTATTTATTTTATTAAATATATTCAAAGTTGTACTTGTTTATAAAAAACTTCTCTTACATATTTAAGGTTTTATTCGTACATGTTTCCGTCTTAATAGCGTCACGTTGAAGGTCTGTGTGTATCTCGGTGAGAAGGCGATTGAGAACCAGAATTCTCACTAAGTACCTATGTTCGGTTGCGTATGTATCTCAGTGAGATGGCGATTGAAAACCAGAATTTTCACTGAGCCCCTATTTCCTGTATCTCCTGTATTTCCTGTATGAGAAGACGATTGAATTCTCACTGAACCTCTATGTCCTGCATATATCTCAGTAAAAAGGCGATTGAAGGCCAGAATTCTCTAAGAGTTCTTATGGTATGTATTTTACAGTTTACCTAGGTGTTTGTGATCACTAATGTCCTGAGTAACCAGACCAGTGTTCGTCCTATTGATGGAGTCCGAGTAGCGTTCTGGTGCGTCTAGATGGCGTGCTGGCGGAAAAAGAGAGACTGAGCTCTTGGATGACTGCCGTTTATATACAGGCCACTACAGTGTATGCCCATCAGGAAGTGTTGTTGTACATCAGACGTTGTTCTTTCAAATTTCCGAAGCATCCAGCTGCCAATTCTGCCTATTGCCATGCTGGTACTTGTTGTTGCTCTTCCTCGCATTGTTGTTGTTTTATAAATTTGTCTTTGGGCCACCTTCAACGTTTGCTGTTATTTGTTATTCCTCAGTTGTTGCCCGTTGATCGTTGTAAACATTTAAATTTAAAATTGAGTTTGAATATTAATATTGTCCACAAAATGTATTGTGCCTATTGTAGAGTGCGGATGTGATTTTGTTTGCTCCTCATTTGGTGGCGATTTAATAAAATATTTAATGGTTTAAATTTTAAACCAACCGAAAGATACGTAAAAAACTGATAATATTTAGTTTCAGTAGCAGTGAGTGAAAAATAATAATAAAGAAAATACAGAAATCATAACTTTTAAATTAAATCTAAAATAGTGGAAGCTTCTAATAAAGAAGCGGATTCATAGCGGTCAGTGGATAGCGTATTGCGCTTTCCCAATCAGCCAGCGCGCACTCCTACATAGCGCATGTGCTCTCAAAGTGTGTCTGCACTAGCACCTAATTCTGAGCTGCCGTCAACCGTACATCAGACTTTTCTAAGCAGCATCGCGGGATCGTACATGTGAGTGAATCCAACATATTTCCTTCTCTCCCCAAACTAAAGACCGACAGCGTCAGCATTCCTGTGCCAAACAATGTTCCAAATTTATTTAATGAAATTGGCGGTTCTCCCATACACACTAACCCACAGGCAGGCTTACCAATGCCTCGAGTGATTGTACACTCAGCTCAGCGCTCGTGGTAATCTTAATGCGCCTCACCGTACATAACCGAGCAAGAAAACATGCGCAGACAGACTGACAATATATTAAAAAAAGAAGAGCGTAATGCAAATACATAAACAAGGAAATTAAAATAGCTGCTCAGCGCAATATTCCTCTTTCTGATGAGCTAAGTCAGCGTAGTCCTCTCTCGGATGAAAATATTACAGCTCGGGCGACATTACAGACAGCCATAAATCGCAACATGCATGTAAAGTGTAAGTTAAGTCCTCAAACTAAATTCGGCAAACAAGCAACAAAAATCTATAAGCCAATAATAGTAACAACAGCAATCTCTCTAACCAAAATCGTTTTGATATTTCGATGCTTCGTGCTCGGGAGTCCAAAATCAATAACTTCCAAATCCACCACCTATTTATCTATGTGAACGCAGCTCCTCCGCATTAGTGCAAACTTTGAGGCAGCTAATAGGTAGCAAAAATTTCAAATTATTCCTTTAATGAAAGGTAACATAGAGGAAATAAATGTTCAACTTTGTGAATAATACAACTACCGAATTATAATATCGCCAACTAAAAAGCATTAAGGGACTTGTGGTAGTTATCAAAGGCATTGAATATGGTATAGATCCGAACGAAATCAAAGAGCCTCTTGAAGATGCTGCTTTTAAAGCGAAGTCCATTTACAATATAAAAAATAAGAATAAACTACCACAACCACTATTTCGAGTCGAACTTAAACCTGACACACGAAAATTAAAATTGATTTCGTTAAGTATGTGTTGCCTGCGGTGATTTACGCCATTTGTCACAATGCTCATCAGACAAATCTAATGCTGAAACCAAAAAATGCAGCAACTGTGGTGGCAATCATACAGCGGATGTCTAGTTTATATAGACCTTAAAAAAAGCCCTTTCCAACGGCAACAAAACCCAATCCCACTTCTGAGTTAAGACTAGGTACCACTAACCTTAGGAAGTCTAAGTCCTCAAATAGTTCGTCTGCTATGTCGTACGCAAACATATCAAAGTCTTGAAGTTATACTAATGAATTTAAGACAATTCATGGACCACAGTGCAAAATATGTGTCAGGAGGTCATAAAAACGCAAAACCAAATGATTCAAATGTTCATTTCCTAAAAATAACTTCATTTCTATCAGTCACTGGAATGCCAATGGTATCCGTCAGCATAAATTTGAATTTGGTTTTTTTTTTACATCTATTTATTTACCGAATCTTTCTTTGTTAAGAAACTAACAGTAAATTTTCTAACTTTACAAGACTACATTTATATATCTAGGTAATATCCTCAGCCACTGTATCGAATTTTTGGTGATTCCACAGCATGTAATAAGACGTTATTAAATCAGGTCTAAGGTATATATCCTTTTGAGGCGTCTTGTAGAGGGAAGCTTTAGTAGGTTTCTCGCCAAGCAGTTTGAATGATTTTCTAATTTAAGAGCGTAGGTTTTGTAGGTGTTCACCATTTCATTTTCAATCGTGGGTATATTCGGGTTACGTTGGATGTTTATGTTCCTCAACCATGGAGCACCGGTGATCATTCTCAAAATTTGGAGGCGTTAGAGTTTCTCCCTGTTTGACGGACACGTGGTGCCCCACAATTGAATCCCATATATCGACATAGGCTTAATGATACTATTATAAATTAGTACCTTATATTCTAAGGCAAGGTTTGAATGCCTATTTAGTAGCCAGTTCAAGGTATGGAGTTTCAATTTGATCTGACACACTTTGAGTCAATGTGTTTTGTCCAGGTTAATCGTCTGTCTATGTGGATTCGCAGGTATTTTATGTCAGAGCGTTGTGGAATGTTTTGACCATTGATGCGAATATCGGCGAACGTATCCTTCCTTAAGGTGAATGTTAGGTGTGCACATTTAGCTTCGTTGACCTTTATTCTCCATTTGCTAAGTCACTGTTCAATATACAGTAAGTGGCTCTGTAGCCATTGCGAGGAGTCAAGATGGGAGCTCTTTGTATTCAGTATGGCGATATCATCGGTAAATGTGAATATTGCCGTGTGATCGGAAGTTGGCATGTCAGCTGTAAAAAGCAAATACAGCAGTGGTCCAAGCACACTGCCTTGAGGTACTCCTGCTTTGATATCAAAGAAGTCGGATGTACAGTAACCCTGGCTAACCATGAATTTTCAGCCTTTAATATTAGTTTCAAATAGCTTGGGGAATTTCTTTGGAAGAATTTCTTTAAGTTTATATATGACCCCTTTGTACTTAAAATTGCGTTGAATACTGTGACCACAGACAACGTAGTCATTTAGATTTACAAATATAAAAAAAATGGTGGCAGTTAATCAAAAGCTTTACTGGGCACACACAAAATTAATGAAAAAAGCAAGTCTTCTCTCCCAATTTCTCTTTTAAAGAAAGACTCCATCCCAGTAGGGAAAAAAGTAAGTGCTTCAACAAGTAAGCGATGAATATACATACATACGATATGTATATGTATAAAATATTCTTGATAAGACGCATAATTTAAACAAGCACTCCAGTTTATCGTTATTAATTTTATTCCATTAAACTTCAACAAAAATTAATTATAATTAACAACTATTTAACATTTACTATTATTATTACCTCTACCATATTTGTTCTGTAAAATACGCAGCCTATCAGTTTTTTTCGTATGTTATTTGTGGGCTGGGTACTTTCAAAAGTCTGATTAAAAAATTTGTACGGCAAATTTGATTGTTTGATAAGAATAGTGTTGTGAGCCAGAATCAAGCTAACTGTGCGTAGTTGACTTACAGCACCAACTCCTTCACAGACACTTCACATTTGGTTCAGCTAACATTTAAGTTATATTCACGCACATATTTTTAGGGTGCGTTGATTATAATTTCATTCATTATGTAAACTTTTAGGGTGTCACAATTCCGCCATCCAGTTGACAACGGGCATTGGAATTTAGAATGCACAATCGACACTTTTACTTTGAGTAGGTCAGTTGGCTTGACCAACTGACACCAATCAACTGGAACACCAGAAAGGTCAGTACTTAGACTGTAAGTGCTCATTTGTAAATAGTATATAAGAGTTATGATTTTAAGAATAAAAGGTATTATCTCTTGTCTTTGAAACTGAACAACACTGTGTCTTACTTGTCAAGAACTACTAGGTCCTCGTCCACGCCCGCACCTATTACCGTCGGCAAAACGGTACTCTCCACTAACGACGACAAACACGGACCCCAACAATAGTCTGTGTGAGCCTTTGGAGAACCGAAATCAGAAAACTCCGAATAATTTTTATAAAATAAGAATAGATCATTAATGCTTTTTATTTCTTGGTCTTTACTTACTATATTATCTTTGCATTTTTCACAATGTTCTATTTTATTATTTTTCAAGATCTTATATATCACATAACCCGCAATATAAGTTGTGGCGTTATGAAATAAGTTCCCTTCGTCTTGGGTGAAATTTTGAATCGTAGCATTTCGAAACCCACAAATTATATTTATCCGAACCCTTTGGAGGTAATTTGAAAAACTTTATTTTTTCAAACCAATAAGAAATAAAAACAAATTTAAAAACAGTTCGAGGAAAATAAAAATCAATCGCATTTGAAAGAATAAAATTTACTGTTCTATGGTTCTATGCTTACGGTCAAAATAGTTGTGAGTATAAAAATGAAAATTGATGCTCTTCCAACTCATCGTATTTTTCACTCTTTCGCTTTTGACATGTTAAAATCCAAGTTTAGATTCGAGCAGGGACCACTAATCCCTGGATTTGAATTTGAATTTAGATTTTGCGATTTTGGTAGTGAGGAAAATTAAATAAAATTTAATAAGTGTAGAAAAACAGAATTTTCTGCAAATTAAATTATGCGGAAATGTGAAAATGTTAAAATTATGTGGAAATGTGAAAATGTTAAAATGGAAAATTGTTTAATATTGTGTCTGGTAGCGGATCAGTGGAACAAGTGGTCCGACTACTCCCGCTGTACACAATTGTGTGTGAGAGGGCTACCAAGTGACAATGTGCGGCCGTCAGCGACAGTGAGTACCAATATACATTTGCATGTGAATTATAAAAGGTGCTTGGCCAAAGGAAACCAAATTTTTTAAAATTATTTATTATTTAGGAATAGCAGACACTTAATTTGTTTAGGACGAATTTCATATTCAAAAATTTTTTGCAATTTAACGCAAATGCGGCATCCTAATAATATATTGTATTAGATCCATAAATCAACATGAGCAGCAAGTAAATGTTATATATGCAAATTTTCAGGCAACTTAATTTTTTGATAATTATTTACTTACAGTTACATGCATATACAATTCAGCTCAAACGCATTCAAACTGTATAACTGTAAAAAATATGCATACAAATAGACAGCAGCACCGACTTCCAATGTCAGCAAAGGTGCATCATTTAAAGCAATGATTCTTATGAAAATACCCACAATGTTGAATATATATAAAAGTGCAACAACATATGAATATTTCCATTGAAGAATTAATTTTTTTTATTTTATAACATTGTGGAAAATTTTAAATTATATTTGAATTTTGTCATTTTTTCACATAAAGGGCACTATGTACAAACCTTTATTTGTATATTTCAAACTTGTTTGTTTACAACACTAATCTCAAATAAAAGCTGCGAATAAAAAGTGAGGAAACGTGAAAAGGAAAACAAGAAGTAGAGCAATTAACCCTTGCGACTACCTTTTAAGTGTGCACTGGGTGTTGTGTTTGCCAGAGCGCAAAGTTATTGCTCTCTTGTTTTATCATATTGGTGTGTATTTTGCACACTCTCGCGTTTCTCTTCTTCTCTGGCGCTCATGTGTGTCTGTGCGATAAGGCGCCAAAAGCTAACTTTAGTCTACACTTATTTTCAAAGCATTTGGAAATCTATATGACTATGTTGTCTGTGCTGTGACTAAGTGATATACAGCTATATTAGGTAATTATCGTATCATGTTTGCTGATATCTGATCCATTCCTGCTGCTTTTTTAAGTTTTAAGTCTTTAATGATATTATTTACCTCCTTCCTTGAAGTTTTCAAGCGCTCGCTGTTTCCACTACTCGGTATTTCACGAGGTTGAAACGATATAATGGGGGGATTTGGACAGAAGACATTACTTAGGTGTTGTGCGAAGGCAGTGCATTTTTCATCATCGCTTTTAGCCCAAGTGTCATTATCTATACGAAATGGTGACTTACGAGGTGTGATCAAAAGATAACCGTTATTTTCATCTTTTCGTGAGTTACGTATGTTCGCATCTTTTTTTTTATGTTGGTACACATGTCTGTTATATATGTTGGCAATACCAACCATTTTGGATTGTCAGTTTGTTTTTGACAGATAAAAAGGTTAGTCGTGTTTTGGTGTGCTCTTCGATTTTGTATTATTCGAGAAAATGGATCAAAGAAACTGTATTCAGTTTTGTGTAAAATATGAAATTAAATGCGTAAGGACATTTGAAATGTTGACTGTGGCCTTTGGCGAGTCTACTATGAGCAGAACACAAGTTCAATTGTGGTATAACCGGTTTAAGGAAGGCCGAGAAAATGTCAATGACGATACTCGTCCTGGTCTCCCGAGCACGTCA
Organism: Clusia tigrina; assembly: GCA_920105625.2. Taxonomy (NCBI): domain Eukaryota; kingdom Metazoa; phylum Arthropoda; class Insecta; order Diptera; family Clusiidae; genus Clusia; species Clusia tigrina. The sequence goes on from OV050031.1 coordinate 138,075,451, forward strand.
ACAACCGATGAAAACATTGACGCAGTGAAGAAAATGATTTTGGATAACCGTCGAATCACTATCAGAGAGGTTGCTGATGATGTTAGAATATCGTTCGGCTCATCCCAAGCAATTTTTACGGATGGTTTAGGCATGAAACGTGCGGCAGGGAAGATTGTTCCAAAATTGCTAAATTTTGAGCAAAAACAGCGTCGCATGGACATCGCTCAGGAGCTGTTTTTGGCCAAAAACAAAACCGTTATCATGCCTCAACCACCGTATTCACCGGACTTGGCCCCCGCTGACTTTTTCCTCTTTCCAAAACTGAAGACACCGATGAAAGGAAAGCGTTTTGCTACGATTGAGGAGATAAAAGAAAAATCGAAACAGGAGCTGTAGGCGATACCAAAAAAAGCGTTTCAGAAGTGTTTCGAGGATTGAAAAAAATGCTGGCAGAAGTTTATTATATCAGAGGGGAATTACTTTAAAGGGGACAAGATAGTTGTTGATGAATAAATAAATACTTTATTTTTTGATCACACAATAACGGTTCTTTTTTGATCACACCTCGTATGTTGAAATGGACCTTTGAACTTCTTAGTAGCACGCCAAAATGAATACTCATTGTCGCCATGAGGACTCAAGCTTCCAAAATAATCTGCAACTGATTTTTGGTGTTGCAGCTTCAATATGTTTTTTAGTTGACGGGTGCAACATGCGAGTTCAATCTTCAATTTTGGTGACCGATGATTTTGACATTCTCTTCTAAGACGTAGCTTTTCTTTTACCAGTTTTTCCACATCACTAGGAGGGTACAATAGTCAGGCTTTACGTTACGGGTGGGGTGGATAAATATATGCGGCTTCCTTTAAAACATTTACCAGGTTATTCTAGGTATTTTCGATGTCACGATCATCTTTTAGGTAGGCTTTATAAATAATGTGAGAACTTATACATTTTTTGTATTTAAGCCAGTCAGTGCATCTATTTGTCAGTTGGACAGAGATGGAATCTGAAGACACTGATGAGGTTTTCAGGTGAATAAAGGTTGGTGAGTGGTCAGTCGAAAGATCAAACGAATTCTCAGCGGTAATGTTTTCCTTTTTTATGTTTCTAAACACATCGAAGTCTATGAGGTCTGGTCTTTTGTTGATATCAGACGGCCAGTAGGTTGGCATCATAAAGTTGTCTACCTTTCGGTGAAACAATGCGGAATCCCCAGAATGAATGCTTTGCATTGAAATCACCGGCTACAATGAACTTCTTCCAGAGTGACTTAAAAAAGCGATGGAAGGTTACAGACTCAATTGAAAATCTTGGTGGACAGTAGATGGCGGATATGGTGATATTTCCTTCTAATAGTTTGATGTTAGTTGCTTGAAGGTAGACTTTGCTGACGTCTTCAAGGGCTACATGCTTAATTCTACTTCGTATAAGTATTCCGCTTCCTCCGCGCGCTGTATCGTTTGTATTTGTTGAGCTGTCAGAAAGTCAGCTAGTTCCAATTTATGGTTCGTAAGACCAAAGCATAATTTCACCGATAAATTCATACCTTGGAACGAATTTTTTGCAGGAGCGACTCTTGCGATTGCATCATTTGTTGCATCATAGTCATCATAGATGTCATAAATGTGTTAAGAGTTTGCATTAGGTTCTGCTGGTCAGTATTGAGTGTGCCTCTTGGTGTATCACTTTGTTGTAAAGCACGTTTGGCAACATCAGAGTAACTCTCATGCTGGTGGTCCTCGTGTAAGAGACCAAAAGTAGTCTTTGTCCTCTGTTATTTTGATGAGTAGCTAGATATCGGTTTGAGGATGAACGATTTCTCCACTCGCTTGCGTATACTGTGCAGCCTCTATAATTTGCCATATGGTTGCCGCCGCAATTACTGAATTTTTTCACTGTGCGATCTCCCTTTTTTTATCACAATCTTTAGATTCATGTATATCTCCATATATCACACAGACCGCACATAGAGTACAGTATGCTTTAGTGTGCCCATATTCCTAGCAGTTATGGCACTGTACCGGACCACTTTCTAGGCTCTTCTACAGTAATTTTGCGGTACATCAGATACTTTAATGCGTAAATGGGGTGAGATTCACCTTTTTTCAATTTAATTTTCTCTGGTTCAAGTTCTATCTTAAATTAGGGCTGCGGCACTTTGTTACGATCGCGAATGTTGAAAACGGATTGCCAATAGAATGCTCTATGCCTTTGATGACAACTGTTAACCCTTTGGCAGACTTCATTCGATAAGTGTAGTAGTTACTAGAATCGAAATCTTTTATCAATTTACGAAAATTGCCTTCTTCATAAATTTGTATCTTGGTCTCATGTATGGTCCCTTTTAACTGAGGAATAACATGAAATTGTCCACTACCTACAAGGACCAGGCGCCTGATTGAATTTTGTTTTCTTAAATATATTGGAGAATGTTTCGCATCTTTTACCGTTTTGACTGGCTCCTCATCTTTATCAGTTAAGAGAGCAAAACGGTTTGAGTTGACAATATCCACACCAGCAAATTTTTTTGATTGATTTCCGGGCAATATTGATTTCGGGTTTCTTATTTTATTATCTTCTGATCACTCACCGGTAATAATTAAATTATTTAAAAAAGCTATAGTTTACGAGTCTCAGTACTTAACCTCTTCAATAACTAACTGTAAGCAGTCACATAAATATATCGCCACGTCTAAAATGCGAAGACGAAATGAAAGCAACCCTTCAAACCATAAATTCCGTTCCTGTGTCAGCTATAAAGGAAACTCCTCTGAAATTACCATTCCCATCGCATGGTATCCGGAAAACTACAATGGACATTGAAAACCTAGTCAATGAAAAAATACATTTCAGACTCCTTTGGCAAAAACACAGATCGCCTACGACCAAACAAAACTACGCTTTATCTAAAAAACGTCTCAGAGAAGCTTTATATGCAGACGTGGAAAAGCACTTAAAACACTACACGAGAAAATAGTGCACTACAGAAATGTCAAATTATTCCATTTGAAAAGCTAATAAAAGCACAAAAATTCCAAAGGAGTTAGAGTCACCACATAGATTGAGTAGTGGGAGCTGGGAGAGTAGCGACACAGATAAAGCCTTGGCGTTTGCTCATCATCTGGAAAAAGTGTTTCAACCTAATATTGGGACCAATGAGTTCTTAATTCCACCTCTGGTCACCGTAAAAACGTTTAACCCAATTAAAGTTAAGGCAAAGGAAGTAAAGTACAGAGTTCAAAATCATTTCAACTTGAAAAAATCTCCAGGCCATCATCAATTACTGCCAAAATGGTAGCTAAGTTACCAGATATAGCATTAAAAATTGTAACTCAGCTGTTTAATGCTATACTTCGCATTGGCTATTTCCCTTCAGCTTGAAAAATGTCACAGGTAATCATGATTCCGAAACCCGGAAAAGATAAAACACAACCGGCGTCATACAGACCCATTAGTCTGCTGCCGATGATGTCAACATTTTTTGTAAGCCTGTTGATGCTAAAAATATTACCAGATGTCGAAGAAAGAGGTATAATTACACATCAGCAATTTGGATTTCACTCTAAACACAGCACAACAGAGCAGGTAAATCGTATAACCAGCGAAATAAGAAAATCTTTGGAGGATAAAAAGTACTACTCGGCAATTTTCCTTGATATTGCTCAGGCGTTTGATAGGGTATGGCTCGCTGATCTGATATACAAATTCAGATACTAAAATCAAATGAGTACAATCGCAAGTATAGAGTAAAATACAAGGAGTTTGTTACCCCTGCCTTTAAAATTAAAGCTGGAGTCCCACAGGGAAGTGCTCTCGGGACGATTCTTTACCTAGTATTTACTTTGGATTTACCCACAGACAGTCACCTCATGACGTTTACGTTTGCTGGCGATATTGCCATCCTGAGCTGCTATAAAAATCAGAGAATTGGATTGGGGGATCTTAGTTAGCACTAAAAACAATTGATTTCTGGCTGGGTAACTGGCCCATTCGCTCCCATGTCACATTTACTTTTCGGAAGGATAATTGCCCTGAGGTCACATTAATTGGCGTATCTATTCCAAAATCATATGAAGTTACCTACCTAAGGATCCACCTCGATCGCAGACTGACTTGGCGTAACCACATCAAAGCAAAACTTACGCAAATGAAATTGAAAGCATAAGCAATCAATTGGTTACTTAATAAAGAATCAAGACTGCGTCTAGATCACAAAGTTATACTATATAATGCAATCATAAAGCCAATATGGGCGTCTGGAGCCCAGCTGTGGGGAAATGCTAGCGCATCTAACTTTGAATTAATCCAGCGTTCACAATTGAAATTTTTTCGAACTATTGTAAGCCCTCCCTAGTACATTAAAAATGATAACATCCACAGCGATCTTAATATACCCCTGGTAAAAACTGAGCTAACAAAATTTAAGTGTAAATATAAACTCAAACTCCGACATCATCCCAATTACTTGGCAAGGCAAATACTTCAAACTAAAATACACACACGGTTACGTAGGCTAGACTGAAATTACTTAATTGAATTGCTCTCAGTAGATTAAATTGTTATACTTAAGTACTTGAATATTTTACTTTAGTTACTTAATAACTCCAATACTCTGGTTGCGGGTTAATATTGCTATTAGTTGTAAAATTTGAATAGTTATTGTTAATCTTATTATAAGAGAATTCAACAAATAAAACAACTATTAAAAAAAAAAATATTGTCCTTGTCCTCTTTGTACTCTGTACTTGTGAGTTGTATACACGGTGATTGTTTTGCCGATGTACTTTTTTGTTACGGGCGTGCTGTTGTTAATCTTCTCTATAGTTGTAGTGTTTAATTATTAACATGCATTCGTCTATCCGGCTGTCGCTGCGTATACTATTGGCGGAATCAGCTTGTATGGATTCTAATGTTGTTAGTTTCTTTAATGTAGAATTATTGCGTTCGATTGGCTGTGCTTTATGTGTTTGTACATATATGTTTGTACACCTCGTGTATTAGAATTGAACATTTGTCTGTACTTTAGTTTAGCATTTTCATCCTCACTTCACTTACGGTGAAAAATTGTGACTCGCAATAAATTATGAATTGTCAATCGTCCCTCGTGTCAGTTTCTCCTGTGCCCTTTTAATTCTCTGCAAAACTTCAGCTACTAAATTATGTGGTATATCGGCTCCTTTCGATCCTTGTATTGGAATGTGAATAAGTTGCCTGTTTTTCTCATCTGTTTGTCTGTTGCCTGTCTGTACCTTGATATGACCCTTGCTCTGTGTCTACTTGGTACATCTTGGATGTTTCGCCCTGGTGCTGACTTTGCGGAACGTTTGGGAGATACCCTGTTTACCCTGGTGGTATTTCGCATTAGCTGTGCAACCTCCTCGAGTTTGGGTGCGCCGGCATCCTTTTTCCGCGGCCCATGTGCTGATTCTTGTGGGTCCATCTCTCTATGCCTTTGTGGGATTTGTTGTCGGCTTTCGCTCCTATCATAATCATAATCCGTGTCTCGGGGTTGCACGGAGGACTAATGTAATCTCCTGATCGTCGCACTTCACTGTAGTTCCTAGGCTTGTCATAAAAGTCTAGTCCCAGGAATATATCATCAATGGAATCAGGCATGATAAACTGTTTTAATTGACATGCTTGCCCTTCAAGACTTACAGTCGTCAGAAACGTCTGTCTGACTGTCCTAGCAATTTCGTCTGGCATACGTGCTCTGGTATGGGATTTTCCCAATTTGCCGGTGGCAGCGCGTAACTTCCGTGCAAACCAAAGTTTTGTGAGCAGAGGGCTATGCTCACAAAACTTTGGTTTGCTCCTGCCCAGTATTGCGGTAATCGTTTCTGTGCCAATAGAAACGATGGCTTAAAGTCGTTCTCCGCTACAGTGCAAAGAGTTTTCCAATTGTAAAGCCTACTGTCGCTCCTTTGAGCCTTGCTGCGTTCCTACGACCACACTTCCAATAGAATAGAATCTGTTTGTTGGGACAAAGTCGAGCTCTGTGAATATTTTGGCCTCAACGCCGGCAAGCCATTCTTTGTTTTGTGGGTGCTACTCTGCTCTCTACCGCCACTTCATGGTTCCTTACCTCTCGTGGTGGACCTTGCTCACTTTCTCCCCGTAAGCTCTCCAAATCCTCGGCTATTTCTATAAGCTCTTCTACTGATCTGAAATCTCTAAGACGCACATATAGCTTGTATTCTGGAAGGCTGTTCTGGAAAATTCGTTCCAGTTTTTGTTCTTCGGTACACATGTCTGTTATATATGTTGGCAATACCAACCATTTTGGATTGTCAGTTTGTTTTTGACAGATAAAAAGGTTAGTCGTGTTTTGGTGTGTTTTCGATTTTGTACTATTCGAAAAAAATGGATCAAAGAAACTGTATTCAGTTTTGTGTAAAAATTGAAATTAAATGCGCAAGGACATTTGAAATGTTGACTGTGGCCTTTGGCGAGTCTACTATGAGCAGAACACAAGTTCAATTGTGGTATAACCGGTTTAAGGAAGGCCGAAAAGATGTCAATGACGATGCTCGTCCTGGTCGCCCGAGCACGTCAACAACCGATGAAAACATTGACGCAGTGAAGAAAGTGATTTTGGATAATCGTCGAATCACTATCAGAGAGGTTGCATATCGTTCGGCTAATGCCAAGCAATTTTTACGGATGTTTTAGGCATGAAACGTGCGGCAGCGAAGATTGTCCCAAAATTGCTAAATTTTGAGCAAAAACAACGTCGCATGGACATCGCTCAGGAGCTGTTGAACATCGTCAACGACGATCCAGATTTCCTCAAAAAAATCATAACTGGTGACGAATCGTGGGTGTATAGCTATGACATTGAAACCAAAGCCCAATCATCCCAATGGAAACGTCCAGATGAGCCAAGACCGAAAAAAGCACGTCAAGTTCGGTCGAACGTAAAGGTTTTGCTGACAGTTTTCTTTGATTGCAATGGCGTGGTGCATCATGAATTCTTGCCACAAGGTCGTACGGTCAACAGGGAATACTACCTTGAAGTTATGCGCGAAGTTATATATATATATATATATATATATATATATATATATATATATATATATATATATATATATATATATATATATATATATATATATATATATATATATATATATATATATATATATATATATATATATATATATATATATATATATATATATATATATATATATATATATATATATATATATATATATATATATATATATATATATATATATATATATATATATATATATATATATATATATATATATATATATATATATATATATATATATATATATATATATATATATATATATATATATATATATATATATATATATATATATATATATATATATATATATATATATATCCAATATATCTGACATAACGAGTCAATTTGTACGTTTATTATTTAATATATGTAAAACTTTGGATATATCCCTATTATAGTAAACGGAGAATGGTCTCATGACAAATACAAAGATGAAATCACTTCAGAAGGAACACCTTACATTACACAAAAGTCAATAATATCAGAAATATATTTTCTAACGATTGGTGATTTCGTATATTGTTGTTCCTGTTGAAACATGCATAACATTATTTGCCTGTATTTTTGGAATAATTCTTTTAGTTTTAAATTGATAGTCTTTGAAACCTGACTCCTCAACTCAATTACCACCAGATAACCAGCAGTTTGCAGATGATACCGCAATTTCTATACAAAGTGGTGAATAAACCCATATGGAACTAGGGTATGCAACTGTACGGCTCCGCAAGACAATAACCAATATGCCATAGTAATTTCAAAACTAAAGACTACATATGGACCTGAACAATCCAGGAATCCACGAAGAAATTATTCATTACAAAAGAGCCTACAAAATAAAATTACACTCCCATCCGAATATTGAACCTAAGGACATGCTCAAGTAACCTGAATCATCACATCCTAAACGATGCGAATCTTTACTCTTCGCCGATGTTCGAAGACAAAGTTAAGTTAATTAGTTAATAACAGTAGTAAAGGTCGCTTGTGTGCATTTGTGGTTTTGATACAACTAAACTTTAAAATCTTATTTTATTTTTGCGCTATATTGTAAATTTATTCGGTGCACTTATTTTTCAGTTACAATAATACAAAAACAGCTCTTCGTATTTCACTAAATATATTTATTTATTTTATTTCACAATAATAAATTATTATAATTATTTTAAGAAGAAGAGTCATAGCTACCAGGGCCTTCAACTCGATTTTAATATATTATTTACATATTTACTTATTTAGGTATTTAAATATAATTTTGGATGTGGCATTCTTTTAAGAACTTATTAATTGTTGTTATGTTATTCTTTGATGCATCTTTTAGAGAATCACTTGGAATCTGGTTATGGAATATATTTTTACGGGTTTTTTGGAAGTTGGGGCAGTTATTTAGCAGGTGTAACGAGAATATTGATTCCCCACAGAATTGACAGTTAGGTAACGATTCCCCACGTAGCAAATGCTCGTTTGAGCATTTGGTGTGTCCGATGCTTAGTCGTACAAAGTTTTTTGTTTGTTGGCGAGAGCAAGTTACAGGATAATATGGTTTCATTCCATTTGTGTTGAAGGCGGTGTAAAAGTGTTTATATTTTTTCCAAGTGCAATAGTTCGTGGCAACATGGAGAGATATTATATGTCGCAGTAGGTCTTTAGTTTCTGTGACTTGGAAGACGTAGTTTGGAGCCGTAATTGACTCTGCAGCAGCTATATCTGCAAGTTCGTTACCTGGTATCCCCGAATGTCCTGGGACCCACATAATTTTTATTTTGTTGGAATATTTAATACACGAGTTACGGATATTGTTTATGGTCCTGCTGCTATCATTATTTAAGTTTCGAATGGCTTCAATAGTCGATTTGCTGTCTGTACATATGAGGAAGTTTCCTTTATTTTTGTGAGCAAAGTCGATGGCACATTTAACAGCAAAAGCTTCGGCAGTAAATACAGAGCTAAAAGGAGGAAGACATCCTGACGTAATTAAATTTCCGTTGTGGTGGACTACAGCAAATGATGTGCCAAGAGTTCCGTTTGATCCGTCTGTATAGAGTAGGCTCCATTTTTTGTTTATATATTCACTTGGCGTTTCTGTAAAAAGTTGTCTATAAACTTTAGGATCGGTAACTGTTTTTGGATATTGCAGTAAATTCAATGCGAAGGAGCTATCTTTTATATTCCAAGGTGGTTCACTTTGTCGCTTAGTTTGACAGACTTTTATATCCCAGTCAAGGTTTTTGGAGAGTTGGACACATCTACGAATTATGGATTTAATTTTATATTGTCGTTTGTGCTTGACAACCTCCATTATGTCTTTGTGCAGTACTCTGTTGTTAGTAATGAAGAGTTTAGGGATGAGTTTTGATGTTGACAACGATAATTGCTGTTGAATAGATGGTAGCCCAGCTTCAGCGAATATATTTTTTAAAGGTGACGTTGGAAAGGCGCTGATCCTCTTGCGAACAGCTGTGTTGTAAGGGGCTTCCAAAGATTTAAGTTTTTTTGAGAACACCATCCATAAATTGGCAATGCGTAATCTATTTTTGAAAGTATGAGAGCTCTGGTGATGTTAATTAATGTTGAAATTTGTATTAAACTGTGTTTGGATGTTAGGTATTTAATAATGTTGAGGCGGGTAGCTAGACTTTTTCTTAATTGTAAACAATGCTCCTTAAAGTTAAACTTATTATCAAAAATAACACCAAGAATTCTCAGATGTTTTACAAGTTCAATATTTACATATCATATTTAAGGCTAAAACAATTACATTTGGTTTTCTTACATATACGAGTATGTAGTATTTTACATTTACTAACAGATAGTTTGGCGCCAGAGAAGTTGCCCCAATTTGTAATTTCATTAAATATTTTTGTGAAAGTAGATTTGTTTGTGTTGAATATTTTCGTTTCCATCGAGTAATTTACTGAATTGGTCGAATGCAATAATAAATAGAACAACCGATAGGGGGGAACCCTGCGGTATGCCATTGACGAGGGGGTATGTATTTGATAGTTCTGTATTAACTCTAACTCTTATTTTTCGGTTTGATAAGAAAGCTCTGACGATATTAAAAATCAAAGGCTCTATGAAAATCAGTAGCTAAAACGGTAATATGGTTTTTGGTGGAAAGTGAAGTTGTAACGTAATGTTCAAAGTGAAGCAGTGCATCAATTGTGCTTTGTTTTCGCTTGAAAGCTACTTGGTTATGACTCGTTAAATTGTTTTTTGATATAAACCACATTATTCTTTTAGCTACTATTCTCTCGAGTAGTTTTCCGGTGCAAGGTAATAGGGATATAGGTCTGAAACCATTAAACTCATACTTGCTTTTATTGGGTTTTGGGATGGGAACAACCTCAGCTGTTCGCCAATTTTGGGGGTAAATGCCTTGTTCAAGGATGTTATTGTATACATTTATGATTGTAATTTTTGCTTGGGTAGGTGTTTCAACATTTGGTACGATATACGGTCAAAACCAGGAGTTTTGCTCTTAGCATTGGATAGGGCGGACTCGAATTATACTATGGTTATATTTGATTCTTTTTGTTTGGCTGAGGTAGATAATTTTTGGGTTTATATTGGGTTTGAAGTGCTATGTTTTTTTCAATTCTAAAGTGTGGGTGAAAGTTATGGTTCTGCGAGAGGTTAGACCATGATGTGGCAAAGAAATTTGCTATGTCTGTGGATTTGGATAATAGGTTCGCACCATTTTTTATTGTTTTTATTTTTTCAAGGTGCTTGCCTCCTACAAGGCCCCTAATGTTGGACCCGATTTTTTTGGGGCTGGTTTGCGGGTTTATATTTTCCGTGAGTTTTTCGAGACAATCTGTTTTGAAGTTTTTGATTGCTTTTCTGAAAAAAGCATTTGCTTTCCTGTATAAGATCAGATTAGGTATACTTATATGTCTCTTATATCTGTACCATGAATTTTGTTTTTCCTCTCGCAGGTTGGATAAGTGGGTACTACACCAAGGAAAAGTAGCTTTAACTACATTTCCTTTAGACTGGGGTATAGCTACATTTGCGGCACTACGGATGATTTTTTGTATTTTTGCAGCATCTTTATTCACATTACTGGATTTAACGCAGGTTGGAAACTGTTTCTCACAAATTGAGTTAAAAAGTGTCCAGTCGGCTAGGTCTATTTTAAATTTTGGTTTTATTTTGCTTGTTTCTATATTGAATTTAGAATTTATTTCTATGAAGATCGGGAAATGATCGCTTCCGTGCAAATATTCAGAAATTTTCCAAGAACATTTAGGAGCAATTTGTGAGGAGCATATGCTGAGATCTATGTGTTAAAAGGTTTTATGAGTAGAAAAATGCGTAGGCGACTCAACAATAAAGGCTATTAAACTTTCACATAAAATAAGATCCTCCAAGATTCTTCCTCGTTGGTTGGAAATTCTTGATCCCCATAGCGGACTCCATGAATTAAAGTCACCTACTATAATGTAGGGTGTATTTATGGAGAGTGTAATTGAATGTAAATTTTGCGAAGTGAAGTTTTGACATGGGGGGATATACATACATATTGATTATATTGAAAATTATGCCAATATTGATTTCGATTATGTGTGTTGCTAGAAGAGAATTAACTGAAACCAGTTTGTGAGGGATGTGTTTTTTATGAGCAAACCTACGCCTTGTTTAGAAGTAGTGTTGGTTGTCAAGTTATGAAAGTACCCTACATATTGTTTTGGTACTATTGTATTATTTGTTAAAAACGGGATGTGTGTTTCTTGTAGCGCAATTATGTCCGGGTTAAAGTATTTTATTAACAATTGTAATTCGTGGTAGTTGTTTACGAATCCTTTTATGTTCCACTGTAAGAGTTTAAGGTTCATTTATTGTGTACCAAATGGAGAAATAAAAAAGCAAAAAATGCGTTGTTTATTTTATTATTCTTCTTCGTCAGACGAAAGAAGAGTTTTGTGTGTTGTTTTGGATGAATAATTATCTATATTTCGAAGAGAATTAAAAATGGGTAGTGTATTATTGTTTTTGGATCCAAGAGAAGAATTGGTGAAATGGTTAAGAGATGGTTTTTTAATAAGAGAGGAGGTGTTGGAAGTAGAGGTGTTTGAAGCGTTGTCATTTTTTGTTTCTATGTGTGTTAAGAAACTACTAAAACTGGTTTGTTTATTGCTGTTCTTGGATACGAGAGAGAAGCTGGTTGAAGTAGTTGTTTTTTTACTAGTAGCGGTTGGTTCTGTTTTGGGAGTAATTTTTATTTTATTTGTTGTATGATTTGTGGTTTCATTGTTTTCGTTTAGTTTTGTTTCTGTTTGAAGAAGAGGAAAGAACGGAAGCATAGCTATGTACAGAGGGATTTAAAGGTGTTTGGTTTCTATGAATTTGCCTGGCTTCCCGTATTGTGCATTTGTTTTTTGTTTTTATGTGCAGAATTTCTTTTTCTTGGATGAACCTTTTACAGTTTCTGGAAGAAGAAGGGTGATCTTCTGCACAGTTAGCACAGAAAGTGCGGGAGCAATTAATGGGAGTATGTGGTGGGGGGGCACAGTTCGTACAAGCAGGGGTTCCTTTGCAGCGTTTAGCTGTATGTCCCAGCTTCTGACACGATTTGCAGCGCATCGGATTGGCAATGTACTCCCTTATCTTTACTGTATGCCAGGAAATATCAATTTTGTCCGGAAGATGATATAAATCAAAGGTTAAGAGTATAACTCCGCTAGGGTGTATTTTACCCTCCGTGATTTTTAGGAATTTGTGGATTGAAGCGACTCCTTGAGAACTTAGTTCACGAACAATTTCTTCGTCTGAAACAGTATTTAAATAGGGCGCATATACTGTACCCTTTGCATAATTTAGGGAGTTGTGCAATGTGCATTTAATTGGGCATAGTCCATGTAGTGTTTTAGCTGCTAAACATTTCTCGGCTATCGTTTGGTTTTTGACTAGGAGCAGCAATGTGCCGTCACGAAGCTCTGAGATGGAGGTGATGTCTTTGCTAATGAGCTGAAGAGATTTTGCACTGAGAAACAGGAGAAGTTTGACAACGGAGTTTTTTCATCAGCAGAAGCTACAACAATGAATTTGGGATAAGCCTGGATGGATTTTGGGAGATCGCGGAAGGTGATGGAGGAACTAAGGTTGTGCCGTTTCTTTTTTTTGTCTCAGGGCCGTCCGCAAGTAAAGCGAAACGGTTGCCTTCGACGGAGGTGGGCCCGGGGGCCATGATCTACTTTATGGAGTTGTACACTATTCACTTGATGGAAAGTATTTATTGTGTAAAAATACAAGTACGAACCGTAGTAAAGATAATGTGAAGTGAAACCGCGAACGGTATGCAAAAACTTGGGAAAAAACTCAGAAAGACACCGGAGTATACACTTGTGTCTGCTCGCCACGAGTATTAGTCGGAGACTGGACTAAATATAAAATCACCCCAATACAGTAAATCCTATCCACAATTTTGCTGCTCATGGGGGAAACTGTGAAGCAAAAAACAATAAACTGTGTCATATTAAAATTTAATATAAGGGAAAATTAAAAAAGGTGATTACAAAATTACAGAAATTCGTGTATTACTACGTACATACGTATATATTAATATATATACATATATATATATATATATATATATATATATATATATATATATATATATATATATATATATATATATATATATATATATATATATATATATATATATATATGCATAACTGCAGCTCTCTCTCAATCTAATAAAGAGAACTCGCATGCAGCAGCTATTATAGCAACAACATTTATCTCATGGAGCGAACAATGTACAACTCCAACAAATGCTAACCTAACATATTTTGCTACTTCTGTGTTTGCTCTAGTAAGCACAAGAACAAACAAAGTAGAAACAAACATCGCAGCAACAAACAGAACAATAAACACAACGAAAATACCTATAATGTGTTCGTTCTCTCAAGTTTAACACCTCCATTTTAACACCTCTTTGCGTAGCAGTATAGGCTAATAGTGAGAAACGTGCGCGACAATTACCCGAAAAAGAGACAATTATCCAAAAAACTATAGCATCGTACTGGCTAAGCGTTCCTGCTATGTCAAGCTTGAAGCAAAGCATGAAACATGTTTGAAGCTCTCTCAGTGGATGATGACAATGAAGAAACTGGAAATGATACTTTTTCACATCCAGAAAACCAAACAAAATATTACACACCCCAAAGCCACCACCAAATTACGTACAAAATGTACAAAATATAAATGCGTTAGCTAAAGCACTAAATCTGCTCCCGAAATGCAAGTTTTGAATTGAAAATTCTTCAAAAGATCGAAATAAAAATCCAACCAGTAGAATCGACCAACTACATAGCTATCTTTAATTTATTATACGAAAAAATACTCAATATTATTTTATTAATAAATATATTTATCAATAAATATTCATAATAAACTGACGAATTGTTATTTATTTCGCACAATTTTGGAACAAAGACTTGATATAAACATCTCATAGAAAAACGAATTTAGGATCCCCAAAGACTAACATCTACTCGTTGTGGAAAGGTAGCAAAAAAATCGCCATTGCAATTTTACATCAACCACCACACAAAACTCCAGACAACAAGTGGGCTCGAACTTATTTAGACAAAGCCAAAGTATTATCTGATCCGATTACAGATGAGTGATTGCCTCGAAAACCGAATAGTTTTTTTTTTTATTCAACATATTATTTTATTCTTTAAAAAAAACTTCTATATAAATATGCTATCATAATGCAACTAGTACACATATATAAAAACTGACAAGAATTTTTGTTTTAAGAAATAAATTCAAAGTAGAAAAGTTCCTAATATGGCCGCTTCTAATTTATTTACCTAATGGGGTCAGCGGGTTTCGTCCTTTTTAGTCGGTGCACTTCTTTATTTGAATGTTCTCTTCTTTATGTAAATGCTTTTTTAATCTATCTACGTGTGCTACAGCGAAAGCTTCTGCAACCACTGTTACTGTTTCTGCAGCTAAATCACGGTGCAGGTCTCTGCTGCGCACGTAGCAACGCACATTCACAATCCATCTCAATACCTTCTTTTGAATGTTTGTATCATCATTATATTACTTTTTTTAGTGCAGCCCCACAACTGCATCCCATATGCACATACAGGTCGAAGGATTTGCTTATATAGAGTTTATTTTATGTCGATAAAACTGAATGCCTGCCATTAAGCCACTGCACTTGTTTAATCTTAATTTCTAACTTTTTGCATCCAATATCATTCCTAGATACTTTGCCGTTTTAGATGCGCAATTTTCTTGTTAGTGAAGTCAACATGAATCGATTTGGTGCTGTTCAGCTTAAGTCCATATAGTTTCGTCCAGCTATAGAGATTACTTAGAGCGGATTGTAGTGCTTCAGTAAACACTTTTATGTCAGGGCCGTGCTAAGGGAGCCAATATCATCAGCAAAACCAGCAATTTCAAAATTTGTAATAGAGGGAACATCGTATTTGGAGATACGGTACTCCAGCTTTTATTTCTATTACATTAGAATAAGTGTTTTCCTGTTTAATGTGGAAGTAGCGGTTTGATAAATATGATTTGATGAAATCGCTATACTGTTTTGGCAGTTGGTTACGAAGCTTATGAATAAGACCTTCATGCCAGAATTTGTCAAACGCCTAAGATACATCTAGAAACACTGCAGAGCAAAGTTTTTTACAATCCACTTAACGTGTTTGCCAGCGAATTTAACACAGCGTGACAGTTTACAGTCATAAGTTTTTGTGTATCCGAAAGCTTGCCAACTTCTACATTAAGGTATAATGTTTTGTTCCTTGACTGGCTCAACAGCCACTACCGTATTTAGGATTTCTGTTATTTTATAAACTTTATTTATATCATCAGACGGGTCATGATACAATGATACAAGGAACATATTCAGCGGCTCTTTTGTCTTCCACCTTAGTTTGTTTACAGTTGAAAGAATTTTGAAGCCTTGCTTGCTGAATCCCAAGAGTGGTGTAAATTTTTTATTATAAATTTTATAGGTCTTGTTTGTTTGTTTTCATATGAGTACCACGACATGTTTAGTCTCTGTCAGCATTTTTGCTAATGCTCTGTAGTTAGCAATCTCGAAAATATTCATTTTGTATACTGCATTGTTCATTAATTTTATGGAAGATTGATATTGAACAACTTCTGTAATTCGAGCACTGCCTATAATCGTCTATATTTGAAACCATTTGTGGACGAGCTATTCGTTTGTTCATATTTGGAGTGGTTTCAGATATGGTTACAGAACAAGGCCTTAAATTTTCTAACTATTCAATCAAAGATTCTGCTTTTCTTTTATTTGCTTTTTTCACATTTTTTAAATCTAGCCTGTCTCTGATGCTACTTCTTACTCATCAGTCATATATACTTGCAACTTTGCAGTTGTTGTTTGTTTTAATGATTCATATCTTCCAGCGGTTGCTTTAAACTGAGAGTTTTAAAATGTTAATTCGGATATGTCTGATTGAAGTTTTCCTCAGAGTGTCTCCAGGAGGCGGAGTGCGTACGTTTACTATATTTATTCACACAAGTAAACTAAATATGATATTTTGTAGTAAACTTTTAGAATAAGGTATTAAAACAAAATTATTTTAATATATGATAATTATTCAATTTACAATTTTTTTTTGCATACTTTTTGGGGTATGTAATTGGAGCTTATATACGATAAAAACAAATCTTATAATTATAAATATATATATATATATATAAAAAATTGTTTTCAGCCGGCCAAAGTCCACTTCTAATGACAGCCGGTGTATACGGAAACTACTTGCTTCGCTTTTTTTACTTTACACTCAATGTATCAGCTGGTTCATTGACTATCTCTACTGCACTTCAACAATTTTAACAGCTGCACGGAATGGTCTTTCGATTGGAGTATAATATGGTATTCCATTTTTATGAAATATTAAGAAAATAATACTTTAGTTCTAGCACACCTTTTTATCCGAATTGGTGAGTCGGAATTAACTTTGCTTCAAGTCTTTTGTATATTAAATTCGTCACACTGCTCTTCATTTTGTTCAAATGTGTTCGCCCAGTGATTTGAAAAGCTGCGGCTTCGATATTTTTAGCCCATTTGCCACTATAAAGTGAGTAATCTGAATGCTTATTAGCATTTAGTGCTGAGACGCATTACTTAATTGATTAATTTTAATTTAATTAGTTGAATCTCCTTTTTTAAGATTTTAGTAGCTTTGTTTAGTTTTTCTTTATCTATAGAAGATCGCGTTGGAAGCCTTTTTTTCCTGATTTTTCTTTTTACATTTATAAGATCCATGATTTATTTCTTCTACAGTTTTGCTTTTATATGTTGGGGTTCTGAGTAATGCTGCATTTTGTATTGACTGATGACAATCATTTTGAAGTTGATTTACATTGCCTTTCAATAGTACTTTAAAATAATGCCAGTCTGTCAATTTATTAGTTAAATGCGGTCCTCGTTCCTTTTTTATAACCGTTTGGCTAACAGTTATGTAAATAGAGATGTAGTCAGAATTTAAATCAAGACTTTAAAACATTAAAACATTTTATGATCCCAAAACGAATAATATCTGATATAAGCCGAGGATATGTAGGCCAGTGTGGTGATTTCGTATATTCCTGCTCCTGTTGAAACATGCATAACATTATTTGCTTGTATTTTTGGAATAATTCTTTTAGTTTTAAATTGATAGTCTTTGAAACCTGACTCCTCAACTCAATTACCACCAGATAACCAGCAGTTTGCAGATGATACCGCAATTTCTATACAAAGTGGTGAATAAACCCATATGGAACTAGGGTATGCAACTGTACGGCTCCGCAAGACAATAACCAATGTGCCATAGTAATTTCAAAACTAAAGACTACATATGGACCTGAACAATCCAGGAATCCACGAAGAAATTATTCATTACAAAAGAGCCTACAAAATAAAATTACACTCCCATCCGAATATTGAACCTAAGGACATGCTCAAGTAACCTGAATCATCACATCCTAAACGATGCGAATCTTTACTCTTCGCCGATGTTCGAAGACAAAGTTAAGTTAATTAGTTAATAACAGTAGTAAAGGTCGCTTGTGTGCATTTGTGGTTTTGATACAACTAAACTTTAAAATCTTATTTTATTTTTGCGCTATATTGTAAATTTATTCGGTGCACTTATTTTTCAGTTACAATAATACAAAAACAGCTCTTCGTATTTCACTAAATATATTTATTTATTTTATTTCACAATAATAAATTATTATAATTATTTTAAGAAGAAGAGTCATAGCTACCAGGGCCTTCAACTCGATTTTAATATATTATTTACATATTTACTTATTTAGGTATTTAAATATAATTTTGGATGTGGCATTCTTTTAAGAACTTATTAATTGTTGTTATGTTATTCTTTGATGCATCTTTTAGAGAATCACTTGGAATCTGGTTATGGAATATATTTTTACGGGTTTTTTGGAAGTTGGGGCAGTTATTTAGCAGGTGTAACGAGAATATTGATTCCCCACAGAATTGACAGTTAGGTAACGATTCCCCACGTAGCAAATGCTCGTTTGAGCATTTGGTGTGTCCGATGCTTAGTCGTACAAAGTTTTTTGTTTGTTGGCGAGAGCAAGTTACAGGATAATATGGTTTCATTCCATTTGTGTTGAAGGCGGTGTAAAAGTGTTTATATTTTTTCCAAGTGCAATAGTTCGTGGCAACATGGAGAGATATTATATGTCGCAGTAGGTCTTTAGTTTCTGTGACTTGGAAGACGTAGTTTGGAGCCGTAATTGACTCTGCAGCAGCTATATCTGCAAGTTCGTTACCTGGTATCCCCGAATGTCCTGGGACCCACATAATTTTTATTTTGTTGGAATATTTAATACACGAGTTACGGATATTGTTTATGGTCCTGCTGCTATCATTATTTAAGTTTCGAATGGCTTCAATAGTCGATTTGCTGTCTGTACATATGAGGAAGTTTCCTTTATTTTTGTGAGCAAAGTCGATGGCACATTTAACAGCAAAAGCTTCGGCAGTAAATACAGAGCTAAAAGGAGGAAGACATCCTGACGTAATTAAATTTCCGTTGTGGTGGACTACAGCAAATGATGTGCCAAGAGTCGTTTGTGCTTGACAACCTCCATTATGTCTTTGTGCAGTACTCTGTTGTTAGTAATGAAGAGTTTAGGGATGAGTTTTGATGTTGACAACGATAATTGCTGTTGAATAGATGGTAGCCCAGCTTCAGCGAATATATTTTTTAAAGGTGACGTTGGAAAGGCGCTGATCCTCTTGCGAACAGCTGTGTTGTAAGGGGCTTCCAAAGATTTAAGTTTTTTTGAGAACACCATCCATAAATTGGCAATGCGTAATCTATTTTTGAAAGTATGAGAGCTCTGGTGATGTTAATTAATGTTGAAATTTGTATTAAACTGTGTTTGGATGTTAGGTATTTAATAATGTTGAGGCGGGTAGCTAGACTTTTTCTTAATTGTAAACAATGCTCCTTAAAGTTAAACTTATTATCAAAAATAACACCAAGAATTCTCAGATGTTTTACAAGTTCAATATTTACATATCATATTTAAGGCTAAAACAATTACATTTGGTTTTCTTACATATACGAGTATGTAGTATTTTACATTTACTAACAGATAGTTTGGCGCCAGAGAAGTTGCCCCAATTTGTAATTTCATTAAATATTTTTGTGAAAGTAGATTTGTTTGTGTTGAATATTTTCGTTTCCATCGAGTAATTTACTGAATTGGTCGAATGCAATAATAAATAGAACAACCGATAGGGGGGAACCCTGCGGTATGCCATTGACGAGGGGGTATGTATTTGATAGTTCTGTATTAACTCTAACTCTTATTTTTCGGTTTGATAAGAAAGCTCTGACGATATTAAAAATCAAAGGCTCTATGAAAATCAGTAGCTAAAACGGTAATATGGTTTTTGGTGGAAAGTGAAGTTGTAACGTAATGTTCAAAGTGAAGCAGTGCATCAATTGTGCTTTGTTTTCGCTTGAAAGCTACTTGGTTATGACTCGTTAAATTGTTTTTTGATATAAACCACATTATTCTTTTAGCTACTATTCTCTCGAGTAGTTTTCCGGTGCAAGGTAATAGGGATATAGGTCTGAAACCATTAAACTCATACTTGCTTTTATTGGGTTTTGGGATGGGAACAACCTCAGCTGTTCGCCAATTTTGGGGGTAAATGCCTTGTTCAAGGATGTTATTGTATACATTTATGATTGTAATTTTTGCTTGGGTAGGTGTTTCAACATTTGGTACGATATACGGTCAAAACCAGGAGTTTTGCTCTTAGCATTGGATAGGGCGGACTCGAATTATACTATGGTTATATTTGATTCTTTTTGTTTGGCTGAGGTAGATAATTTTTGGGTTTATATTGGGTTTGAAGTGCTATGTTTTTTTCAATTCTAAAGTGTGGGTGAAAGTTATGGTTCTGCGAGAGGTTAGACCATGATGTGGCAAAGAAATTTGCTATGTCTGTGGATTTGGATAATAGGTTCGCACCATTTTTTATTGTTTTTATTTTTTCAAGGTGCTTGCCTCCTACAAGGCCCCTAATGTTGGACCCGATTTTTTTGGGGCTGGTTTGCGGGTTTATATTTTCCGTGAGTTTTTCGAGACAATCTGTTTTGAAGTTTTTGATTGCTTTTCTGAAAAAAGCATTTGCTTTCCTGTATAAGATCAGATTAGGTATACTTATATGTCTCTTATATCTGTACCATGAATTTTGTTTTTCCTCTCGCAGGTTGGATAAGTGGGTACTACACCAAGGAAAAGTAGCTTTAACTACATTTCCTTTAGACTGGGGTATAGCTACATTTGCGGCACTACGGATGATTTTTTGTATTTTTGCAGCATCTTTATTCACATTACTGGATTTAACGCAGGTTGGAAACTGTTTCTCACAAATTGAGTTAAAAAGTGTCCAGTCGGCTAGGTCTATTTTAAATTTTGGTTTTATTTTGCTTGTTTCTATATTGAATTTAGAATTTATTTCTATGAAGATCGGGAAATGATCGCTTCCGTGCAAATATTCAGAAATTTTCCAAGAACATTTAGGAGCAATTTGTGAGGAGCATATGCTGAGATCTATGTGTTAAAAGGTTTTATGAGTAGAAAAATGCGTAGGCGACTCAACAATAAAGGCTATTAAACTTTCACATAAAATAAGATCCTCCAAGATTCTTCCTCGTTGGTTGGAAATTCTTGATCCCCATAGCGGACTCCATGAATTAAAGTCACCTACTATAATGTAGGGTGTATTTATGGAGAGTGTAATTGAATGTAAATTTTGCGAAGTGAAGTTTTGACATGGGGGGATATACATACATATTGATTATATTGAAAATTATGCCAATATTGATTTCGATTATGTGTGTTGCTAGAAGAGAATTAACTGAAACCAGTTTGTGAGGGATGTGTTTTTTATGAGCAAACCTACGCCTTGTTTAGAAGTAGTGTTGGTTGTCAAGTTATGAAAGTACCCTACATATTGTTTTGGTACTATTGTATTATTTGTTAAAAACGGGATGTGTGTTTCTTGTAGCGCAATTATGTCCGGGTTAAAGTATTTTATTAACAATTGTAATTCGTGGTAGTTGTTTACGAATCCTTTTATGTTCCACTGTAAGAGTTTAAGGTTCATTTATTGTGTACCAAATGGAGAAATAAAAAAGCAAAAAATGCGTTGTTTATTTTATTATTCTTCTTCGTCAGACGAAAGAAGAGTTTTGTGTGTTGTTTTGGATGAATAATTATCTATATTTCGAAGAGAATTAAAAATGGGTAGTATATTATTGTTTTTGGATCCAAGAGAAGAATTGGTGAAATGGTTAAGAGATGGTTTTTTAATAAGAGAGAAGGTGTTGGAAGTAGAGGTGTTTGAAGCGTTGTCATTTTTTGTTTCTATGTGTGTTAAGAAACTACTAAAACTGGTTTGTTTATTGCTGTTCTTGGATACGAGAGAGAAGCTGGTTGAAGTAGTTGTTTTTTTACTAGTAGCGGTTGGTTCTGTTTTGGGAGTAATTTTTATTTTATTTGTTGTATGATTTGTGGTTTCATTGTTTTCGTTTAGTTTTGTTTCTGTTTGAAGAAGAGGAAAGAACGGAAGCATAGCTATGTACAGAGGGATTTAAAGGTGTTTGGTTTCTATGAATTTGCCTGGCTTCCCGTATTGTGCATTTGTTTTTTGTTTTTATGTGCAGAATTTCTTTTTCTTGGATGAACCTTTTACAGTTTCTGGAAGAAGAAGGGTGATCTTCTGCACAGTTAGCACAGAAAGTGCGGGAGCAATTAATGGGAGTATGTGGTGGGGGGGCACAGTTCGTACAAGCAGGGGTTCCTTTGCAGCGTTTAGCTGTATGTCCCAGCTTCTGACACGATTTGCAGCGCATCGGATTGGCAATGTACTCCCTTATCTTTACTGTATGCCAGGAAATATCAATTTTGTCCGGAAGATGATATAAATCAAAGGTTAAGAGTATAACTCCGCTAGGGTGTATTTTACCCTCCGTGATTTTTAGGAATTTGTGGATTGAAGCGACTCCTTGAGAACTTAGTTCACGAACAATTTCTTCGTCTGAAACAGTATTTAAATAGGGCGCATATACTGTACCCTTTGTATAATTTAGGGAGTTGTGCAATGTGCATTTAATTGGGCATAGTCCATGTAGTGTTTTAGCTGCTAAACATTTCTCGGCTATCGTTTGGTTTTTGACTAGGAGCAGCAATGTGCCGTCACGAAGCTCTGAGATGGAGGTGATGTCTTTGCTAATGAGCTGAAGAGATTTTGCACTGAGAAACAGGAGAAGTTTGACAACGGAGTTTTTTCATCAGCAGAAGCTACAACAATGAATTTGGGATAAGCCTGGATGGATTTTGGGAGATCGCGGAAGGTGATGGAGGAACTAAGGTTGTGCCGTTTCTTTTTTTTGTCTCAGGGCCGTCCGCAAGTAAAGCGAAACGGTTGCCTTCGACGGAGGTGGGCCCGGGGGCCATGATCTACTTTATGGAGTTGTACACTATTCACTTGATGGAAAGTATTTATTGTGTAAAAATACAAGTACGAACCGTAGTAAAGATAATGTGAAGTGAAACCGCGAACGGTATTCAAAAACTTGGGAAAAAACTCAGAAAGACACCGGAGTATACACTTGTGTCTGCTCGCCACGAGTATTAGTCGGAGACTGGACTAAATATAAAATCACCCCAATACAGTAAATACTATCCACAATTTTGCTGCTCATGGGGGAAACTGTGAAGCAAAAAACAATAAACTGTGTCATATTAAAATTTAATATAAGGGAAAATTAAAAAAGGTGATTACTAAATTACAGAAATTCGTGTATTACTACGTACATACGTATATATACATATATATATATATATATATATATATATATATATATATATATATATATATATATATATATATATATATATATATATATATATATATATATATATATATATATATATATATATATATATATATATATATATATATATATATATATATATATATATATATATATATATAGATATATATGCATAACTGCAGCTCTCTCTCAATCTAATAAAGAGAACTCGCATGCAGCAGCTATTATAGCAACAACATTTATCTCATGGAGCGAACAATGTACAACTCCAACAAATGCTAACCTAACATATTTTGCTACTTCTGTGTTTGCTCTAGTAAGCACAAGAACAAACAAAGTAGAAACAAACATCGCAGCAACAAACAGAACAATAAACACAACGAAAATACCTATAATGTGTTCGTTCTCTCAAGTTTAACACCTCCATTTTAACACCTCTTTGCGTAGCAGTACAGGCTAATAGTGAGAAACGTGCGCGACAATTACCCGAAAAAGAGACAATTATCCAAAAAACTATAGCATCGTACTGGCTAAGCGTTCCTGCTATGTCAAGCTTGAAGCAAAGCATGAAACATGTTTGAAGCTCTCTCAGTGGATGATGACAATGAAGAAACTGGAAATGATACTTTTTCACATCCAGAAAACCAAACAAAATATTACACACCCCAAAGCCACCACCAAATTACGTACAAAATGTACAAAATATAAATGCGTTAGCTAAAGCACTAAATCTGCTCCCGAAATGCAAGTTTTGAATTGAAAATTCTTCAAAAGATCGAAATAAAAATCCAACCAGTAGAATCGACCAACTACATAGCTATCTTTAATTTATTATACGAAAAAATACTCAATATTATTTTATTAATAAATATATTTATCAATAAATATTCATAATAAACTGACGAATTGTTATTTATTTCGCACAATTTTGGAACAAAGACTTGATATAAACATCTCATAGAAAAACGAATTTAGGATCCCCAAAGACTAACATCTACTCGTTGTGGAAAGGTAGCAAAAAAATCGCCATTGCAATTTTACATCAACCACCACACAAAACTCCAGACAACAAGTGGGCTCGAACTTATTTAGACAAAGCCAAAGTATTATCTGATCCGATTACAGATGAGTGATTGCCTCGAAAACCGAATAGTTTTTTTTTTTATTCAACATATTATTTTATTCTTTAAAAAAAACTTCTATATAAATATGCTATCATAATGCAACTAGTACACATATATAAAAACTGACAAGAATTTTTGTTTTAAGAAATAAATTCAAAGTAGAAAAGTTCCTAATATGGCCGCTTCTAATTTATTTACCTAATGGGGTCAGCGGGTTTCGTCCTTTTTAGTCGGTGCACTTCTTTATTTGAATGTTCTCTTCTTTATGTAAATGCTTTTTTAATCTATCTACGTGTGCTACAGCGAAAGCTTCTGCAACCACTGTTACTGTTTCTGCAGCTAAATCACGGTGCAGGTCTCTGCTGCGCACGTAGCAACGCACATTCACAATCCATCTCAATACCTTCTTTTGAATGTTTGTATCATCATTATATTACTTTTTTTAGTGCAGCCCCACAACTGCATCCCATATGCACATACAGGTCGAAGGATTTGCTTATATAGAGTTTATTTTATGTCGATAAAACTGAATGCCTGCCATTAAGCCACTGCACTTGTTTAATCTTAATTTCTAACTTTTTGCATCCAATATCATTCCTAGATACTTTGCCGTTTTAGATGCGCAATTTTCTTGTTAGTGAAGTCAACATGAATCGATTTGGTGCTGTTCAGCTTAAGTCCATATAGTTTCGTCCAGCTATAGAGATTACTTAGAGCGGATTGTAGTGCTTCAGTAAACACTTTTATGTCAGGGCCGTGCTAAGGGAGCCAATATCATCAGCAAAACCAGCAATTTCAAAATTTGTAATAGAGGGAACATCGTATTTGGAGATACGGTACTCCAGCTTTTATTTCTATTACATTAGAATAAGTGTTTTCCTGTTTAATGTGGAAGTAGCGGTTTGATAAATATGATTTGATGAAATCGCTATACTGTTTTGGCAGTTGGTTACGAAGCTTATGAATAAGACCTTCATGCCAGAATTTGTCAAACGCCTAAGATACATCTAGAAACACTGCAGAGCAAAGTTTTTTACAATCCACTTAACGTGTTTGCCAGCGAATTTAACACAGCGTGACAGTTTACAGTCATAAGTTTTTGTGTATCCGAAAGCTTGCCAACTTCTACATTAAGGTATAATGTTTTGTTCCTTGACTGGCTCAACAGCCACTACCGTATTTAGGATTTCTGTTATTTTATAAACTTTATTTATATCATCAGACGGGTCATGATACAATGATACAAGGAACATATTCAGCGGCTCTTTTGTCTTCCACCTTAGTTTGTTTACAGTTGAAAGAATTTTGAAGCCTTGCTTGCTGAATCCCAAGAGTGGTGTAAATTTTTTATTATAAATTTTATAGGTCTTGTTTGTTTGTTTTCATATGAGTACCACGACATGTTTAGTCTCTGTCAGCATTTTTGCTAATGCTCTGTAGTTAGCAATCTCGAAAATATTCATTTTGTATACTGCATTGTTCATTAATTTTATGGAAGATTGATATTGAACAACTTCTGTAATTCGAGCACTGCCTATAATCGTCTATATTTGAAACCATTTGTGGACGAGCTATTCGTTTGTTCATATTTGGAGTGGTTTCAGATATGGTTACAGAACAAGGCCTTAAATTTTCTAACTATTCAGTCAAAGATTCTGCTTTTCTTTTATTTGCTTTTTTCACATTTTTTAAATCTAGCCAGTCTCTGATGCTACTTCTTACTCATCAGTCATATATACTTGCAACTTTGCAGTTGTTGTTTGTTTTAATGATTCATATCTTCCAGCGGTTGCTTTAAACTGAGAGTTTTAAAATGTTAATTCGGATATGTCTGATTGAAGTTTTCCTCAGAGTGTCTCCAGGAGGCGGAGTGCGTACGTTTACTATATTTATTCACACAAGTAAACTAAATATGATATTTTGTAGTAAACTTTTAGAATAAGGTATTAAAACAAAATTATTTTAATATATGATAATTATTCAATTTACAATTTTTTTTTGCATACTTTTTGGGGTATGTAATTGGAGCTTATATACGATAAAAACAAATCTTATAATTATAAATATATATATATATATATATAAAAAATTGTTTTCAGCCGGCCAAAGTCCACTTCTAATGACAGCCGGTGTATACGGAAACTACTTGCTTCGCTTTTTTTACTTTACACTCAATGTATCAGCTGGTTCATTGACTATCTCTACTGCACTTCAACAATTTTAACAGCTGCACGGAATGGTCTTTCGATTGGAGTATAATATGGTATTCCATTTTTATGAAATATTAAGAAAATAATACTTTAGTTCTAGCACACCTTTTTATCCGAATTGGTGAGTCGGAATTAACTTTGCTTCAAGTCTTTTGTATATTAAATTCGTCACACTGCTCTTCATTTTGTTCAAATGTGTTCGCCCAGTGATTTGAAAAGCTGCGGCTTCGATATTTTTAGCCCATTTGCCACTATAAAGTGAGTAATCTGAATGCTTATTAGCATTTAGTGCTGAGACGCATTACTTAATTGATTAATTTTAATTTAATTAGTTGAATCTCCTTTTTTAAGATTTTAGTAGCTTTGTTTAGTTTTTCTTTATCTATAGAAGATCGCGTTGGAAGCCTTTTTTTCCTGATTTTTCTTTTTACATTTATAAGATCCATGATTTATTTCTTCTACAGTTTTGCTTTTATATGTTGGGGTTCTGAGTAATGCTGCATTTTGTATTGACTGATGACAATCATTTTGAAGTTGATTTACATTGCCTTTCAATAGTACTTTAAAATAATGCCAGTCTGTCAATTTATTAGTTAAATGCGGTCCTCGTTCCTTTTTTATAACCGTTTGGCTAACAGTTATGTAAATAGAGATGTAGTCAGAATTTAAATCAAGACTTTAAAACATTAAAACATTTTATGATCCCAAAACGAATAATATCTGATATAAGCCGAGGATATGTAGGCCAGTGTGGTGATTTCGTATATTCCTGCTCCTGTTGAAACATGCATAACATTATTTGCTTGTATTTTTGGAATAATTCTTTTAGTTTTAAATTGATAGTCTTTGAAACCTGACTCCTCAACTCAATTACCACCAGATAACCAGCAGTTTGCAGATGATACCGCAATTTCTATACAAAGTGGTCAATAAACCCATATGGAACTAGGGTATGCAACTAACTGTACGGCTCCGCAAGACAATAACCAATGTGCTATAGTAATTTCAAAACTAAAGACTACATATGGACCTGTACAATCCAGGAATCCACGAAGAAATTATTCATTACAAAAGAGCCTACAAAATAAAGTTACACTCCCATCTAAATATTGTACCTAAGGACATGCTCAAGTAACCTGAATCATCACATCCTAAACGATGGGAATCTTTACTCTTCGCCGAGGTTCGAAGACACAGTTAAGCTAATTAGTTAATAACAAGACACAGTTAAGTTAATTAGTTAATAACAGTAGTAAAGTTCGCTTGTGCGCATTTGTGGTTTTGATACAACTAAACTTTAAAATCTTATTATATTTTTGCGCTAAATTGTTACAATAATACAAAAACAGCTCTTCGTATTTCACTAAATATAAAAGCACCCCAATACAGTGAATCCTATCCACAATTTTGCTGCTCATGGGGGGAACTGTGAAGCAAAAAACAATAAATTGAGTCATATTAAAATTTAATATAAGGGAAAATTAAAGAAGGTGACTACAAAATTACAGAAATTCGTGTATTACTACGTACATACGTATATATTAATATATATACATATATATATATATATATATATATATATATATATATATATATATATATATATATATATATATATATATATATATATATATATATATATATATATATATATATATATATGCATAACTGCAGCTCTCTCTCAATCTAATAAAGAGAACTCGCATGCAGCAGCTATTATAGCAACAACATTTATCTCATGGAGCGAACAATGTACAACTCCAACAAATGCTAACCTAACATATTTTGCTACCCCTGTGTTTGCTCTAGTAAGCACAACAACAAACAAAGTAGAAACAAACATCGCAGCAACAAACAGAACAATAAACACAACGAAAATACCTATAATGTGTTCGTTCCCTCAAGTTGAGCACCTCCATTTTAACACCTCTTTGCGTAGCAGTACAGGCTAATAGTGAGAAACGTGCGCGACAATCACCGAAAAAGAGATTAAAAAAAACTAAAACGCAAAGCACAAATCAAAAAACTATAGCATCGTACTGGCTAAGCGTTCCTGCTATGTCAAGCTTGAAGCAAAGCATGAAACATGTTTGAAGCTCTCTCGCTGGATGATGACAATGAAGAAACTGGAAATGATAATTTAATTAAAAAGACATGTAGTCAGAATTTAAATCAAGACTTTAAAACATAAAAACATTTTATGATCCCAAAATGAATAATATCTGATATAAGCTGAGGATATGTAGGCCAGTGTGATGAATGGTCACAGAAGAAAGTATGCTTCGCATTAAAATCACCTACAGCGAAGAATTTCATCCTAAGCGTAACAAAAAACTCAATAGACTAAAGTTCAGTGACAGAAAGCGAGGGGGAAACAGTAAACCGCGCTTAGGCTGAAGAACCAAGGACATCTCGACAGGAAGAAACACCGGGTAACTTCGACATGAGCGCACTCATAGGGGTAATATAGCTGTAGCTTCAACAATACGATGAGAATATTCAGCAGCGATTACCAAAAATGCTAAATCTGTCAAACAGGACCTTCAGCAAAGCGATGCGAATATACAGCAGCGCTTACAGCAATGCGATAATAATATGCAGCTGCGTTTACAGCAAAGCGATAAGAAGATGCAGCAGCGCTTAAAGCAAAGTGAAGCACGACTTACTCAATTAGCGGAACAGAACTCGCAGCAGATAAAAGAAATGTCCGAAATGGTAGACAGGAAGGTTTGTGAAATAGCAGAAATCGATAGAAAAATTTCTAGGAAAAAAATGAAGGGGCAACAGCAGTAAGAATTTAAACAACAAATAGAACAGAGGAGACAGGTGCAGATAATATAGATTTAGTAAGGGATTGGCCAATATATAGGTCTTTGCACAATATTACAGACGCTCTATTCAAAGCATCGCAAACTTTGCTGGTAGTCTGCATGAATTAACAAGGAAGAATGGTCTTTTTGAGTGAAAAAACGAACAGGAGAAGGCATTCAACAGATTGAAAGACCTTTTTTGTATAGCTCCGATATATTTTGGACCCAGATGCAAGTTGCTTCGGGATTGATGGTGTCCTGTCGAAACGTATTGACGGACACGAAAGAAAGAATAGCCTACTTCAGCAAGATCTTATGAAAGCCTGAGCGAAATTAATGCGTTAGACGGAGAGAATTTTTGGGGGCTATGCTGTGAAGCACTTTAATAAGAATTTGTGTAGATAAAAGTTCTTATTGAGAATGGATCACACTGCTCTGGGCTGGCTATTCCTGTTCAAAAATCTGAAGGTCTTTTGGCGAGATGGATTGAGAGACTCCAAAGCTATGATTTCACAAGAGAACATCGCAAAGGCGGATGCCACGCGAATGCTGATGCATTATCACGACTTCATTACAGTGTACAATGCAAACACTGTTCTAAAGCTGAAGGGAAAAGAGGAGTAGTCGATGTCCTCTTGATGGCTGTTTTTCCAGACGAAAAGAGGACAACGGAGAAAATAAAAGAACAACGAAATGATTCAGAATTGACAAAAATCGTGTCGAGTACGATAGAAGGAAAACGACCAGAATGGAACGAAATCTCGACCGGCAGTTCCGTCACTAAAGCATATTGGGCTCAATGGAATAGCTTAAAGTTGAAAAATGGATGCTTATTCCGCCTATGGGAGAGCGAGGATGGAAAAACTACGAAGAACTTAATTGTAGTTCACAAGCGAAATTCTCAAGGAATATCATAATGGGTCTACCGGATTTGGGAATAACTAGAACATTCGAGAAAACGAAAGCACGATTTCATTGGGTTGGTTGGCAGCAATGATGGTTGACATAATCAGTGCTTGTGAAAAGTATGCGGCTGCCAAGGGACCGAATCGTCGCAGTCAAGGGAAAATGCGTTTATACAACGTGGTAGCGCCATTTGAGCGTATTGCAATGGATATCGCAGGTGCGTTTCCAATGAGTGATTCCGACTAGAAATATGTTCTCGTCATAATCGACTATTTTAGCAAATGGCCAGAAGTATATTCCATTCCCAATCAAGAGGCTAAGACCGTTGCAGATAGATTTATCAATAATTGGGTCTGCAGATTTGGAGTTCCCCAGGAGTTGCAATCGTATCAAGGCAGAAATTTCGAGTCAGCGATATTCAGGTAAATGAATGAATTGATGGGCATTCGCAAATCACTCATAACCCCTATACACCCGCAATCCGAAGGAATGGTAGAAAGATTTAATCGTACGCTCGAGGAACACCTAAGAAAAATCGTGGACAGATATCAGAAAGATTGGGACCAACACATACCCCTGTTCTTAATGGCGCCCACTCATCTACAGAACTACCATGTATCAGTTATGTAGCTAAGAACGAAATTAGTTGAATTAAATTCATTGAAACATCGGAAACTGATGAAGGACAACTGATGAGTGATAAAATGAAAGCCAGATATGATGTGCGAGCAAATACAAAGGATTTTCAGGAAGGTCAGCTTGTTAAGCTTCATAATCCGCAAAGGAAAAAGGGATTGTCGTCAAAACTGCCAACACACTGGGAAGGTAGAGGGAGTGAAGTCATTATCTGTGACAAAATTTTTGCAAATATTTATATTTAATTAAATATCGTCAGCGTATCTATGCAGAATCTGTTGATGAAAGTCTTTCAGTATTCCAATTTGACAAGTACATACTGAGGTTGCAATGTGGCTAGGTCATATTATATACGAGTATGGTTATGGATTACATATCATATGGACACGTATTGAAAAATATTTTGGCATATCTTATAGCTATTTCGGACACACTACTGTCCTCCTCAGGGACCTTTCAATGAAAAACAATTTTTTCTCAAGTAGATATTATGACTTTTGAAAGCAACAGCACACTAACTATAAACCCTTCCAGGAATCGAACCTGGGCCTTCTGTTATTCCTTTTGTCTACCCAGAGCCCTACTCGAACTGGAGGTGGTTAATTCATTCAGTAAAGTCTGTCCACGTACTGTCTCAGTCGACCGCACTCTAAACTCTTGTCTCTCATTATTACCCCTCTCTTTTCGTGAAATTCCTCTCATCTATTCGTTATTATTACGTTAAGTTTCATATTACAGTTTTAAGTTTATTTTGTTTTATTTATTTAATTATAGTTTACAATTTAATAATAAAAATATATTTATTTAATTAATAGTTTATATTATTTAATTATAAATAAAATATAAAATTTGCGAATGGTAATTGAGGTTTTCTCTTCCATATCTTATTTTGTGCTTTTTCATATGCAGTTTGAAAATTTGCTGCATTTGCCTCATTTATTTTTTGATATTGACACTCCGGTTGCAGAATATCTGTACCGTGATTACTCGAATAACATCAGGCAAAAGTTTACAGCTATTTAACAAAAAAATCACTTCGCAAATTTAGGGTACTTGGGAATGTGATATAAGAGAAGAAGATATATAAGAAAATATTATATTTAGTGTGGGTTGTATCGGGTTGATCGATCGGTGGGTCGATTGTATTATTTTTTAAAACTATTCTCATTCAATAACCATTATCCCAAGTGAATTTCGATAATATCCGACATGTCAGAAAATAATTTCCGGTGCTATTGTGATTCTTCTAGTTTCAGCTTTTGTATATATTCAAATTTAGTTAGAATAGATGTAAGTCTATGTGTTGGCAAAGTTTATCCCGAGTATTCAGCTTTTTTAGGAACCCATTTCGATTGTAAATCTGTAACTCTTTCGAAATATATAAAACATTGAATGTACCCGTATGTTAATAATATGTTCCTCTCTGCTGGTTCAGGATGTCGTTATCGCCTTTTTTAATGGGTTATACGTCCACAAAACGGTTTCCTTTCAACGGCAAATGCATTTTACCGAAAAGGTAAAAGTCGCTCGGTGCCAAATCGGGCGAATAGGAGGAATGGTTGTCAGTTAAAATGCGATATTTACTAAAAAATTGTATACAATCGGTGTCGATCGATAGAGTGGCGCATTATCGTACATCACACGGCAACTTCCTTCTGCATGATATTCAGACTGTGTGCGACGAATACGATGCACTGAATACTTCAAAATGCAGAAATAGAGTTGTGCAGTAACGGTTTGGCTCGGTGAAACGAAATCTTTGTGGCTAATGTATTTGCAACTTTCTCTTCACTTTTGTCTTCTCAAAACGAGATTTAGCTTTTGGCTCGACTGGCGCCTTTCATTCGACACATTGGAGCTTGGTTTCTAGATCATATTGAAAACACAACTTTTAGAAATGTATATAATAAAATTTATAGTGTTTTTTTTATTACGAGTAAAGTTCAAATTAAAGAAAAGTACTTATATATATATCAATATGTTAAAATTATTAAATAATATAATTTAAAAAGAAAATATACAATTTATTTTAACAGGAATAGGTATTTAAATACATAAAAAAATTACTTGTTTTGTAAAGGGTTCTTTCTTAAAGTCATAAATTGATTTTTATGCCTCTCACGTGTCAGGCCGCCCTTCCTTTGGAATCGTTTTCATACAAATTTTCTTCTGAAACGACATGGTGAACTTCCTCTGCAGCCGCAATAATTCTTGCGTATACAGACGAAAACTTGCGATCTGCGAAACATCCGCATTGAATGGTATCTGTTCGGACGAATCTGACAAATTGCAATGCAAGCAGTTGTTTACACTGCGATTTTTTCCTTATTTTTCAACCGATTTGAACAAGTGTGGTATCAATTCTTTCTGTAACCTGTGAGGAAGGCAACTGTTAAAAAAACAATTAAGAAAAATGTGATATTTTAGCAACAATTATGAAACAAAAATTTGACATGGTTGTTACCTAGTGTGTTGAATGTGGTTGTAAATTATCAAATAGTGCTATAGTTCCGAGCAAGCTCCAACGTCACTTGCTGACTCCAACGTCACTTGCTGACGTTCTCTTTCACCAAAGATAAAAGCTACTTTCAAAAGCTTTTATTTTCAAACAGGATGTTAAACAGGTTTGTTCATATAGACACATTAGTCTACCGCTCAACTTATCTAAATTCTCCGAAAAAATAGTTCATCGGCAGGTCTTCCAGTATTTAAATAAAAACGAGTACAGACCCATTGAACCCAGTTTTATATATCCTCCCTAGAAGCATATATAGGGTAATTGCTTTTAAGTGGGGTCCCCAAAGTTTATTATATGGGAGGGAGGCGTATCCTTTATTCTTTTATATGACTTTGTAGGGTCCATATAGGTACTAATATACAATTTCGTCCAAAAAGGATAGGGCGTAAGCTATAATAATATGTCAATAGTGAGCGTGGCTGTAAAAATAACACGCCCATTTTTTGGGTGGTGTTTAATATTAGTACCCGCAACATTCCTGTGAAATTTCGTTGATAAATCTTTAATAGGAACACATACATGAATTTTGGATAATTGTGGGCGTGGCAGTTGTATTATGATCTCCATATTCTGCACACACATTATTATTATTATTATTATTATTAGCTTAAATACTAAAGAAATAAACTAATAAGAAAAAAAAAAGCAATGGCATCTTAGGCCTTCAGCTAATAGTGAGTAAAAATAATAAAACTAATATGTTTAAATTACATGATATGGATTATCTGTGACCGTAATTGAAATAGATTATATATAAACAAAGTAGAAAATAAAGTATGGAATCTTCGATTTTATATCACAAGGTAAAGTGTCTGATAATTAGATCAAATTGTAAATATTGATTGATTTAAGATAGTTGGAAATTAATTTAATGCTGTCTGGGGAAGGATGAGAGAGGGATGGGATAGGGTTTGCGTTTGGAAATGTATTCCTCCTGGCATTTTCGAAAAATGGACATTCAGATAAGATGTGTTTAATGTTGATTGGGTCGGTGGAGTTGCAGTATTGACATGAAGGATGAGGGGTGTTTTTGTCTAGAATATGAGAGTGTGTTAATTTAGTGTGTCCTAATCTGAGGCGTTCGTACTTTATGAGGTCAAGTCTATTAACGTCGTTGTCTTGGAATTTAAGGAAGTTATTTATATTGGATTTGTTTGAATTAATGTTCTGATACCATGGTGAGGTGTGTGTCCATAGAAGTAAGTGGTTATTATTAAGATCAGATTTTATGTAGTTTCGTATGTCACTAAAATTTAGGTTTTCGGTGATGATTAATGGGGATTTAGTGGCAAGTTTGGCGGCTTGGTCCGCGAATTCGTTACCGGATATTTGAGCATGGCCGGGAATCCAGATTATTTTTATTTTAGGGTAATATTCTAATAGTATGTTCCTAATTAGAGTTGGGTAAAAGTTGGTATTGTTTATATTTGAAATTGCGTCAATGGATGATAAAGAGTCAGTGCAGATGGCAAATTTACCTGATTTGTTTTTAACGTGGATAAGTGTCTCAAAAATGGCAATTATTTCGGCAGTGAACACTGTAGAAAAGTGGGGTAGAAGTGCGTTTTTAATTATGTAGTCTTGGCTTGTTATACTATAGCTAGTTATATCATTTGTTTTTGATCCGTCAGTGTATATATAAGAATAGTTTTGGTGTTTCTCTTGAATTTCTGCAAAGTGTTTTTTATATATGAGTGGATCTGTGGTGGCTTTTGGGAATTCTCGGAGGGAAGAGTTCAGACTTGATGGATTGAGATACCATGGAGGAGAGTTGGAGTTGGTAGATGCTGGTAACTTTATTGGCTTGAAAGGTATATTGATATTTTTGCACAAATGTATTGTTCTGTGTATAACAGAAGGAACTTTAGGGGATTTCTTTGATTTGAATGTGTTAGTTATTTTCTGAGCTAAGGGAGTTTTATCACTTGATATGAATAATTTAAAAAGTTTCAAGGTTATAAAGTCTCTTCTGTTTTCTATTGTTTTTATATTGGTTTCGAATAGCATATTATTGATTGGAGTAGTTCTGAGTGCTCCTAGAGAGGTTCTGAGCGACGAGTATAGGACTGTTTTAATTTTGTTTATAACTGATTTAGGAGCATAGCCGTAGAGGAAAAGTCCATAATCAACTTTTGATATTATTAAGGAATTAATTAATGCGATTAGAGTTTGAGAGCTGCAGTTGAATTTGTAATTTGACAGACATTTTATAATGTTAAGTCTTTGCGACAAGGATATTTGCAAGGAGTCTATATATTTATTCCATTTATATCTGTTATTAAAAATTATTCCCAATATCTTTAGATGGTCTACATTTTCTATTATAATGTTGTTTTGAATAGAACTGTGGCAATTTCTTTTACGGCATATGTGAAGATGCTTGGATTTTGAAGTAGAGAGCTCGGCACCAGAGAGGTCGCACCATCTGGAGATATCATGAATAAGGTTGCTGATGTCAATGTTTATATTTTTGTCCTTGTTCAGTTTCTTAATGATGAAAAAATCATCTGCATATGCACTGAACTCATAATGCTTGTGTGATGAAATAATATCACAAAGCTTGTTGTAAGCAATCAGAAATAAGATCACTGACAGGGGTGATCCTTGGGGTATTCCGTTGTGGATTGGCCGAGGATGGGAATAGGTAGAACCTATGCGGACTTGAATCTTTCTATCTGTCATGAAGTTTCTTATGTAGTTGATAATTTTGGGTCCTATTTTCCAATCTATCAGTTGATCAATGATGGTGTGAACTCCTATCTTATCGAAAGCTTTAGCAAAGTCAAGAGAAACTATTGATATGTGGCCCTTAGTTGATAAAGAATTTGTAATCAGATAATCTAGATAAACTAGAGTATCAGATGTTGATTTTCCTTTCCTAAAACCCATCTGTCGCCTGTTGATTAGATTGTTGGAAGTAACAAACCACCACAGTCGGTTAGCAATAATTTTATCTAAAACCTTGGAAAAGCACAGGTTGAGAGAAATTGGTCTGTAAGATTGAAAGATTGTTTTGTCAGAATTGGTTTTCAGAATTGGAACAATAGTACTTGTTTTGTAAATTTGTGGGATAAAGTTGTTAAGTATATTATTATAATGTAGTAAGAGTCTCTTTTTATTGAGTGTAGATAGATTTTTTATCATGGGATAGGAGATCCTATCTTTGCCAGGAGTATTACCTTTAAGGCTATTTAGAGCCGTTGATAATTCCATAAAATTAATGTTATTTTCTATTTGAAGAGCTTTTAGGCATGGAGAGTTGTGTGGGTTTGTAGTAATGGATGCTCGTTTTTTTTCCCGAAAAAGGATTGGAAAGTTATTGTCCGATGATGCTTCGGACCAGTACTTACAAAATTCTTCTGCTATTCGTGTTTTATCAGTTGTGTAAGAGGTGCATGAGCTGGGAATACGTATAGAGTGAATGGTGTGAGAAGGTTTTAGGCCACAAAAAATTTTAATGTTCGTCCAAATTTTAGAGGTTGGTGTTGTAGGGTTTATGTCTGAAGTGAATTTAATTGTAGATTGCTTTTTTGATTGTTTTAGGGTACGACGAAAAAGTGCGTTTACTTTTTTGAATTTTAAAAGGTTTTCAGTTGAAATATTTCTTTTTAAAAGATGCCATAACCTGTTTTTTTCTTTTTTTAGATCGTTAAGTTGCTTGTTCCACCAAGGGACTCTCCTTGTTTGCTTGTTTGGATGGAATTGGGGTATAGCTTCGTTAGCACTTTTCAATGTTATTCGTTGAATAATTGCTGTTTCTTGGTTTATGTTGTTAGTTGGAGTTAAATTGGAGCTAAGTGTATCGGAAATATTTCGAAATAAAGGCCAGTTTGCGTTTGGTATAATAAATTTAGGTTTAGGCTTAGTAGTGGAAGGGGTTAAGCATTGGAAAAGAGCTATAAGAATTGGGAAATGATCGCTTCCAAAAAGGTCGTCTTTTACTTGCCAGAGAGATTGGATAGCTAGAAGAGGGGAACAAAGGGTAAGATCGATGTGTGTTAAGGATTTATGGGTACTAAAATGAGTAGGCGAGCCATTGTTAAGGAGCATGAGTCGACTTTGATCTATAAATTTTGATATAATGTTTCCTCTATGGTTGTTGTTTGGAGAGCCCCATTTTCTGTGCCAACTATTGAAGTCGCCTGTTATTAAACATGGTAATGGGTCAGCGTTGAGAACGTTATGCAAATTGGTTAGGTTGAAAGTCTTGGTCGGTGGTATGTATGCAGAAAATATGTTGAATTTTATTTTGGAGTAAACAGTCACTGCTATTGAATCGAAATCTAGGTTAGGAGTAATTTGAAGGTGTTCAAGGGAGTTGTGGATTAAGAGTGCAACTCCACCGAATCGGGTCTGCTGGGAGTTTGCTGCATAAATTTTGAAATTTATTGGGACAGGAATGTTATTAACGGATTGAAGATGTGTTTCTTGTAAAGCAATGATCTTAGGATTACAGTCTTTAATCAATATTTGTAGGTGTTCATAGTTATTAGTATAACCATTAATATTCCATTGAATTATGTTTAAAGTCATGTTAAGAGTAGCAAAAATAATAAAAACAAAAGATTAACTATCTATAATGATTTTGAGAACATGATTAACTTAAGTAAATGATGTTGAGTTTTGGTTAATAAAATTGAAAAAAAAAATAACTTCATTATCTTAAACTTATTCCATTGAGTGATCGTCGTCGTTAGAGAGAGTTATGTTTGAGACTGCGCTGGTGTTGAACTGGTTGTTGCCTTTGGTATTGCTTTTTTTTTTGTTTTTATTTTTAAGTTGAGATTTCAGTCGGTTAGAAATACTTCTTGGGAAGATTTTAAGCTTAGTTTCTGATATTTTGTGAGATTGATATTGTGTGCTATGGGTCTTGGCAAGCGGCGCCGTGTTTATATTTTCTTGAGTTAAGTTGCTAGTGGACTGCGAGTTGTTGCTGGATTCGGAGTTGTCGAGGGCTTGTGTGTTTTTGTTGCTATTATATTGTTGATTTGGCGGGGTATCGTCGGCGAATGGGTTGGGTAATGTGTATGCTTCGTTGTTTAGAGAGGGACGGAGAGTGTGAGCGTAGGTTTGATGAGAATGCTGGTGCCGTTCATTGTAGATTTTGATCGCTGTTTTGTTGTCAGTTTTTTGGAGAGTTTTGATGGCCTGCAGTTCTTTTTCTTTAATAAAAGTTGGACAGCTTCTGTCAAAGGTGCTGTGATGGTAGTTGGAAAGTTCGTTGTCTTTGCAATTGATGCAGGCTGTTGCGAGTTCACATTCTTCATTATTTTCGGTGTTTATGTGATAATTATTGCCACAATTGAGGCATAGCTGAGGGTTTTTGCAGAATTTACCAATGTGTCCAAAATGATAGCAGTTTTTACATCTGAGTGGAAGCGGAATGTATGGGCGGACGTGTACTTTTTGATATCCAATATTTATGTCATTTGGTAGAGCTAGTGAGGCGAACGTAACAATAAGTAGTCCGGTTTCTTTTAGGAGCTCTCCTTCTCTTTTAAGAATTTTTTTGACTTCGATTACGTTTTGGTTTTGTTCTTTTACTTCTACAAAAATTTCTTCTTCTGGCATAGTTCGCAGTTCGTTAGAATATATCACCCCTTTCGTAGTGTTGAGTGATGTGTGTTCGGACATTTCAACTTTGATATATTGAGTGATGGCTGTCAATTTTATTAGCTTGTTGGCCTGAGTATGATTTTTGGTTTTGATAAGAATGGTACCGTTACGAAGCTTCTTGCATGTTTCGACCTCGCCGCCGCATATATTGTCAATAGTTTTTTTTAACAAGAATGGAGAAACGTTATTGAGTGAATCACTGCTTTCTAGGCGTGTCATTACTAGGTATTTGGGACCTGGAGTTGTAAATTTTAATGATTTGGAGTTGTCAATTTCGAGTGCAGGGAGAGAGGGGCCCACTGGCTTGCACCAATCCGGTGGCTTGTTCATTTTTGGATCTTGTGTAAGATCAAACTTATGAAAAAAAAAACACTAGCACGTTGTTTGTATTCGTATAGTTAATTTTTTTTTTTTTTTTACTGTTTGTGTGGTTAAATTAAGTATAAATTGGTTAAAGAATTATAACTTAAATTGAAACGAGTCAATTTACGTTTATAAGGTTTTGAAAAGTATATTATTTTATGTTATTAGGTTCTTAAAGGTATTAAATGAGTTTGCGAAACGGGATCGGTTTGAAAACGCGTGTTCGTTGTTCAAGAGAAAGCACGAGACTGTCTGCACACACATTATTATGGACCCCATGTATATTTCTGATTATTTTTATTCCACTGGCATCAATACGACCATAGGTAGTAATTTTAATTTGACAGCATTAGAGGAGAGAATTATTCATTATTTCCCAAATTTAGATATAAAAAAAATTGGTTGGGATCGTAATCCATTTGTGATACCGAATACTTCTGTATTTTGATTGACTTTGAATGAATAGGAAGAACTAATTTCGCTTTCTAATAATCGAGGTTTAATTTTGAAATATTTAACATTAAATGCGATTATCCCATGATAGCAAAAAAAAAGCTTTAGAAATATTATTACAATTTTTTCAACTAATTTTTGTGATTTCGGATTTTCAATATTAACCAACATAAAAACGAAAATAGATAGAGACTGGTAAATGTAGAAGACGATATGAGAGTAGCATTCTCAATTTTATAACCAAATATAAATGAAATTATCAAAAAACAATGAGTTCCAATTTCTCATTAAAAGTATTCTTATTATTAACTTTGTAAGCGTGTCAAGGAACTAATTGTTTTCACTAAAATTTTTTACTAATACCTCTTGCAACAAATTTGTTATTTATCCATTTTTATGTAAAACTTCTCTTCTTAGTCATGTCCATCTGTTTTTAATATAAAAATTAATTTTGTTTTTGTTATAGCATTGAAATGTTAAGTTAATGGCAAAAGTTTGGAGTGAAGTTGACGAAGTTTATTTGAATTTCATCCAATCTTAGATACAAATTTATTGTTAACTATTACAATATTCTTACAAAAGAGAAATAAGCAATATTGATATCGATAATATTACAATTGATGCAGCTACTTCAGCATGTATAGTTATACATATTGTGTTAAAACTTTATCAATATTTCCAACTATTTTTCATTTCCATGAACTGTACCGCTCGCTGGATGCATATCAAACTCAAAATTAAACATATTTGTGTTAAAAACATGTAGATAAGAAAATAATTTGTATTTATTCCATCAGCGTGCTAATTCGCAATTGATCACTATTGCCAAAGAAGAACAGAATGAATGAATAGCAAATTCGGAATCTAAAAGCATCAACCTTGGCAACCGAACAAAACCAAGAAAAATATAGATACCGAGTGTCCCGAACAAAAATTCGTCTCGGGCTATTTCGTAAGCGATAAATATAGCAGTTGGAGTTGCCTGATTCCGTGATATAAATCTCAATTAACTCTGCGAAGGAAATATTTAACCCAATTATTGTTAAAACGAGTAAAAATGCATGGTAATACTGACCTAATGTATACTGCTACCAATTTGCTTTCATATATCATCATTAAAAACATATATAGCGTAATTTTTCTCGAATATTTATATGTATGGTCGTTTCGATAATCGTTCGCCCATACATATAAAAAACAGTAATATTTTATGTTTCCGCCTTGAAGGCCAAGGAGGAATTCTATAAAATCTGGATGTT
Source organism: Clusia tigrina (assembly GCA_920105625.2). Classification (NCBI taxonomy): domain Eukaryota; kingdom Metazoa; phylum Arthropoda; class Insecta; order Diptera; family Clusiidae; genus Clusia; species Clusia tigrina. Next base: position 138,116,785 of record OV050031.1, read on the forward strand.
GAGATTGAATAAATTAAGAACTTGTTCACGAACTTTATGCATACCTATCACATTCAGATAGTTTCCAATTGTGTTCTTCGCAGTTTGTTAATCAAAACGGCGCCCTAATAGTTCGTAGTTTCCTATTATTTTAAGGATGTGGAAAATATTCTATTTCAATACCATTCTAGATGCGACAATAAACAGACAGCATTCCTCAGGATTGTATACATATTTCATCTCCCCAAAAAGCTCTTTGATATCTTTGCAAAAACAAATTAGTTGCCTCTTTTCGAAATAAGTAGAAAACGCTTTGCTTTAATGGCTGAAATGGAATTCCAGCTTTAGACAACTTCAGACTTCTTAATAGGTCGTTTAACATAAGTTGAATTATTAATGCCCTTATTATGACCGTTACCGAAATTTCCAAAACCAAAGCCATTACCGAGTTAATTATTACCAGTCAATTGGTATTCGCGAAGCGTAGCAACGATTTCAAAGAAAGCATTTTTACTCGTATATGTATTAAAAAAACTCTGAAAAAATTATTATCATACTTTTTCACTATTGAAAAAAGTAGGAAATATGGAGATAAACAATTAAGAAAAATGTAGAGAAGTTGCTTGCTTATCATATGAAATAAGGTCACTAATGAGCCAGTGACAAATTTTGTTCAGCTAACGAGAAAACTGCCTAAAAAATATTGTCTGGCAAATTAAAAGGATCGAGCCAATCCCGAAGACTTCTTAAATTAGGTCTTCTCTCCACTTTCTCATCTTCGTTCACTTTTATTAATTTTCAAATTTGCAATGTACAAAAGCAGCTGATTTTTGCTTGTTGCCGCGTTGTTACCACCTATCTGGCTGCGAACTTATCGTTACCGGTTAATTTGTGCGCCGAATACCGAATGGTAACAACGCAGCCAATGTGGAATAAGGGTATAAATGTGAGATTTTTTTAACAACGTAATCACTTTCACTTGTAATAATAATAATAGAATGAGTGTAAAACGAGATGGCACGCATGGATAACTTAGCTTTTCTAAACCGAAATAGTAATCCATTTTGTGATTTGTAGGCTCTCGAGGGCTTTGGAACGCCAAATTTCATGTATCTTTATTGCCAATGAATCTCTTTTGAAAAATCGTTTTATGATTATTAAAAAATTTAAATTTTTCCCAATTTTTAATATACTGCACTGTATCATTATCAATCGGCTATTATATGAACTTTCTTCAAATCAATTTAAAATCCATTTATTCTCCTTAAGCGCATGTAATTAAATTTTTAACTTTCACTGAATAGCTCATAACTCCGGTATTTATGTATAGATTTTATGCATCAACACCTTGTATCCTTTTTTGTGAATAGGGCATATGATGTTTTCTATTTTTGTTTGCCGATAGTGTGAATTTTCGATACTTAATTCGGCCAAAAAAAATCGATTTTTCTAATATATTTTGGATTATAACAGTTAAACTACTAAATCGATTGAAAGATACTGTTAAAAAGTTGATTAGCTTTCATTTGATATGATCTGCGCCCCAACCGGACAACTGGAGATATAGCTTAACAAGTGAAGCCACTCCAAAATTGAACCCAAAAATCTCGGAAACCTAACCATAGAAAAATATTTAATGCGATTTTCGAGCTCAACCGGTCCTAATATGTATATAAGAAAGATAAAATGGCATTGAATGTACATTTTGGCTGTAAACTAGTGTAATTAGAGCAAGAAAAATGCGACACCAATTTTTGGTTTAATCCACATCCTTCAAAACCAAAGTAGTGGAAATCATCTAATTTCAGCTATTCTTTTATTTTGACCCAGTTTTTCAGACATTTTTACAGAACTACCATTGATCGCAGTCAACAAATATAAAAAAACAGGTAACTAACCTGTTTACTGTCACAAATAGAAGTGTTCCCATTTTTGTCAGTATTGTCAAAATCGAAATACATCTGTAACTTCGAACTTAACTTTTATTTTTAACACATACAAGTTAATAAATACAATATTATATTAGTACTTTCTAGCAAATATATTAGCAACTAATTTATCAATCGGTTTATAACACTTCTAATAGTCGTAGGACTTCTACCAAACATTTCACAAATAAAATGTGTAGATCGCCCTTCATTGTGGAGGTACAAAATGATTTTCTTTTCGGAAACGGTCAATTATTTTCCTCTGGGCATTTTGACTCGCGAACAGCAACATCAAATGCAAACCCAAGTGAATGTTTCCCTGTTAGATTAGTGCAAAAAACTCATATATAAAACGCAATTTCCCAAAAAAAAAAGAATAACGGAATTGGCGACTGCAGCAACGAATATTTTTGTGAGTTAAAAATATGGGTTACTTAGGGTCTTACTGCTTTCTTTTGATAACGGTTCGATATTTTCAAGAAGTTTTTTTTTTCTTTATCTTTCGTAAGCACCAGTCTATGAATATAGTAAAGAAAGAAATTAAATAAAACATTCCAAAGTAGGTAAAATCGAGTAAGTATATTAGTATAGCCCAGCAACGAATACATTTGTGACTGTACATACATTTATAATGTCATGCGTACACAAATTATATGTTGACTATAAACCAGATGGAAAAAAGCTGAAGTTGGCTATGTACATTACCACTAAATTTATTCATATGTCATTATCAGCAGCATATGTAGGGTAATTTTCATTGTGATCGCCAACGTGAATTATATGGGGAGAAGACATGCCTTTTATCTGATCGAGCCCATTTCTTGTATATGGGTTTGTAGCGCCCATATACTTATTTATACCAATTTCGTCCATACATTTTTTATAGGTCCTAACTTTTAAAAATGTGTCAACATGTGAGTGTGGCTGTGAAAATAACCAGCCCATTTTTGTGTGGAACTTACTGGTAGTGCTATGAACCCTCTTATGAAATTTCGTTAATGAATATTCTATAGGAGGCTATGTTGCCCTTATTTTGCACACGCTACACCAAGTGTATGTTACTACTAAATTTTATTCGTGTATCATCAGTATAAGCATATCTCATCAACCCCATTGCAGGTGTCTTTATATTGTCCATATGCTTCTTCGCCTAAAATTTCGTTCATAAACCTCTTATAGATCTTCACTTAGGAATATATGTTCATTTTTACTTCAGTTTGCGTTTTTTTACTTGTTAACGGTAAAGAGTCTAACGAAATTGACGCGAACGAAAAAAAAGAATATGCCCACCCACCCAGTAAATTAATAATTAACGTCATTTGATAGGACAACATTGAAATGTTATACCTATGAAATTTTGTTCTTACTCCGAGTATGTATAGGAGAATAGTGTTTTCGCTTTTAATGGAAGAAATCAAACTCCAAATAACAATATCGTATGTTATCGACAGTATAAAGCTACAATAGTTCGCTTTGGGGTGAAAGGAAACTAGAAATGTTTGAGGGTAGCCGCTTAATGATAACATAGCATAACAAAATTTCTGTGAAATTCTTAACTAATCACATTTGACGACTACCCCATGCGCTGCAAGACTCCCATACACTTCTCCATCTATAATAATTCATGTTCCTTTTTATTTCGCATCTTTTTCCCCCTCAATGCTCCGGCAAGTTTTATATTATGTGTGAATTTGTAAGTTTCTAGAAACATATGGTAAATAAAAACTTCAGCAATAATATTGAATAAGAAGCGCACCTTAGTCCACATTGCAAATCCAAAAACCGTACCAAAATAGTGCAAGAAAAATATATATCTAGATTTCGTAGAAAAAACAGTATGTAGGATGAATATAAACGCAATCGTACAATGCCAAGCTTATTAAATTATACAAAGGCAAAAGCTTTATTTGAACGCTCCGCCATAACAAGTGAGCGGTAGAAGTTTTGAACAACTTGCAGCGAATTTTAACACAACAATAACACCCAAAAAAATACGGAGTGATAAAAATTGCATCCCATCTGATACAAGCTTTTCAAACAATTTTCTTAATGCAAACTTCAATCTCAAAATAATCAACTAAACAAATAGAACCAGAAATTCCTATCGTAAACTTATAAAGCCATTTTCGCCCAATTTCTCTCTATTAATCTCAATGTACATATATATAAAGGAAATGGGACCATTGATGGTCTTCTCTCTCTACATAGATTTTCAGAGCATTTTTGTTCATATTAACGTTCATAATGTTTCGAAGCAACTTGATAAATGCAAAATAGGTTGGCAAATTAAGAGGTTAGTAAAAAAACTTCTTCGTAGAGTGTTAACAAATGTTTTTCTGTCAAGTATAAAACTTTCGCCCCTCTTTGCTTTTGTTTTCATTTTGATTTGGGGACATTGCCGCACCAACCAATCACAGTGGCATCGAAAGTTTATTTTAAGCCGATGATGTTGTATTTTACAAATAATTTGTGTTATGATCGAGGACTGTGCATATCGTCCATTCCCAAAACTTCTGTTTGAGTCTACCATTAGGAAAGAACCAGCCAAGAATTCCACCAGTAATCTTTGAATATTTACGGGCAGGTAGGCCAATATAGACCAATGTTCACGGCTGAAAAAATCAAATTATTCCAGGCTGGGATGGAATTCCATAATTATAGATACCTCAATCATTTATATCACGACGACTTTTGCAGTCATTCAGTATATGATTAGATTACTGTAAAAGTAAAATTATGAGGATATCAGTATTGGGAGGCATTTGGGTGCCGCAGCTGTCTGGAATTAAGCGAAATCGGAAAAACTAATTTTCGACCACTTTTCCAAACAGCTGGAGTCATATATGACCATTAAAGCGGTGAATGTTAGCTTCCAATTCATCATTCAATTCATCTGTTATATCGGCGTAGACCAGCAACCTTACATATCCCACCAGAAAATATGCAAATGTATTATATCACACGATCTTATATGCCAAACCTCACGATATTATATGCTCATCGAATTTTTCCTTTAATAAATTCTTTGTGTCGCGCACTATGTATCAAAATTACTCAATCTGCTGTCAGCTGTGAAAAGTGATCAATATTCGAAAAACCAACCTCTAAAATAGACCCCCTATTCTTGAATGCATATCCATATATGGTATTGTACTTTGAATTGAGCTTACAGCCGCTAGCTTTGAACACAAACCCTTCTTCCATATACTTTACAGTAAGAGCACAAATGCATAGCAATTTGGATCAAACCTGTGGTTTGGTTAAATATTACTATCAACTTAATCCGACCAATCAAATTAACTGTTACTGTACTCGATTTTCTGGAACATGTTTTCAAATCGCTCTGGAAGAAGAAACGTTTAAGTTATTTTATATTGTTTTAATTGTGCGGAATTGAAAGCGATTTACTTGAATGTGCTGCGAACAATTTTTAGTGCTGCTGGACGCTTTAAATCGTTCAAAGCGTACATTTTTTCATAATTTAACTAGCTGACCCCGCAGGCGCTGCCCTGCGTGAAATTATGTGTTTTAAAAAGAAAAGAAAATTGAATTTATATTGTGTTGAAAATCATTTATTTAGGATTTTTCTACATTTTTTCAATGTAACGCAGCTTGATAAACAAAATTTTTTGTTTTCTGTTCCGGTGCGTAAATGTACAGAGAAGATGGTTTTCCAACTCGTGAACACGCCACGTATAGCTGGCCGTGTGAAAAACATGGCATTTCCAGATTTATGCCACACACTTCCAACGACTGTGCTTGTGACAGTTCCAACTTTGAGACGCAAATGATGCGGCGGCATGCCAGGCAAATCCAAAGAATTTAGAATTTCCACTGGATAATTCACGGCTTCGTCTTCATTTTCAACACGATCGATCGATTTTTATGAGCGCAAATCTCCCGGAATTTGACTTTGAATCGTCCAGTTTAAGTCATTAACATCGGTATTTTTGGCAGCTAAAATTGCGCGTGCACTCAACCAATCGTAGTTACGATAATTTTGGCCAATGTTCGGATAAACAAACAATTGACAAATGGCAGGTGGAATTGATATCAAACCACTGGAAGTATCAACCGGAATTTGCCCATTTCCAATTCTTAGCAGTTCTTTAGAGAAAACTTCTGCGGTGCTATCCTGTTGCAGGAACACTCGCATATTCATAGTCAATCGTATGGTTTTCACGTACCGCCACAAATACGATGACTTGAAACATGCGTTCAATTCATCCGCCGCTGTTGATTTCGGAATAACAGGAAGTGTTTGTCGAAAATCGCCTGCTAACAGTATCATTGCGCCACTAAAGCGACGATTATTATTCCGCAGATCTTTCATTGTTCTGTCAAGCGCTTCTAGAGACCGTTTGTGAGCCATTTTGCACTCATCCCATTCTATCAGTTTACAATTCTTCAACACTTTTGCCATAGCTGATTGCTTTGAAATGTTGCAAACAGGTGTTTCATTGATTTGCATGTTTAACGGAAGCTTCAGTGCCGAATGTGCCGTTCTTCCACCTTCTAGTAGAGTTGCAGCAATCCCAGTAGATGCGAGAGCCAATGCAATGCCATTTTGAGATCGTATTGTTTCCAAAATCAATGATATCAGGAACGTTTTCCCAGTTCCGCCGGGCGCATTCCCAGTTCCACCGGGCGCAAGAAAAAATAGTCCACCGTTTCCATCATTGACAGCCTTCATCAATTCATCATACGCACTCTTTTGCTGCTCATTCAATAATGGAACATTTCTTTGTACTTGTTGTTCCAAAGTTATTCTGTCGTATGCACGCTCAGGTTCCAATTCACGATTCAGTACATCTCTGATTTGAGGATTTGGCGCTTGAATATGAATTTCAGTCAATAGTTTGCCATTCATAAGCAAACACAAATCTTCAATCAACACCAATGCTTCCTTGTAGATGTCATCGTTCATTTGCAATTCAGAATTCCATGTTGCCACTCGAATACGATGTAAAATGTCTTCGGCAATGTAATTTTTGTACATATCCCATATCCCATTGACGCGGATTTGAAGGCTGACATGTCGAAATGATCATCGCGAAAAGTGTACGAACTTCAGTGGCATGCGAAGTAGCTATCGCATCGTCCATCGTTTGATTCCAGTAATTATCATGTTCCAGCAATTGTAATTGCTGGCATGGTTCTCGAAAAGTTGCACACACCGTACCATTCACATTTCTTCGAAGATGCATTCCATGTATAATATCGAGGCATTTCCGAATAAAGCAATGTTCTCGCAAACGGATCACTGGCGCAAGTTGAGAAAAAACTCGTCAATGTTGTTGCTGGTGGTGTTTCTGCTCACTGTACTGCATTCTCTGGGTTGAAATACACTCTTTGGCCATTCTCGAAATGAACTGCGAGATGCATAACAGTCGAAAAACGCTCATGAATTAGAAAAGAAAATATTCTCCAAAGCGCTTCATTGCAGTTCACGTATTGATACTTGCTGATCTCATCTCGTTCAAGGCCAATAACCTCCATGTCGCTTCCTTTGGTGACGTACTTGCAAACGTATTTGATTTCACAGAACTGCAATACTCAACATTGATATGAGTTTTGAATGTCATTTCCAGTTTGCGTTTCCGAAAGAAAAGCACGTGGATAGTGTTTCGTGCATTTATTGTCAGACATACAAACCGAAGTGGGATTGTAGTGTCCGCAAGGTCCATGAACCATATTGGTTTTCACCACTTCGTATAATTCTGGATCTATCTCTGGATCAGGAATTTCCGCAGAAATGATGTCATCAATTTGATCTGGTGTAATCTTGTCCACCATCCAAAGAAGAATGTCTGTGTGCAGCAAACCTCTTTTTTGCCACTCAACAGAGTACATCCAGCATCTAACAGCACCATATATACGTTGCTTCACGATAAAGTCCATCAAATATCGTAGCTGTTGTTTGAAAACTCGTGCTGTGACATCGTGACGATCGCTTGCTGATTGACCGCGATTCAATAATTCCATTATCTGTGGGCATTTTGGATTGCAAGTGAATGTAACAAACAAATGCGGCCGGCCATAATTCCGCACGTATGTCATCGCATCCTGCGAGTACTCGTGCATGTGCCTTGGGCTGCCAATGTATGTTGATGGCAAAATCGTGAGTCGGCCAAGGTTTGTCACATCTTCATCGCTATTGACCGCATCTCGCAAGTGAATATACTCTTCAGATCGAAGCTTGGTCTGATTGAAGCGAATAAAATTGAGTCGTTCTGTCTCCATCGTCACGTACACATCAACTGCATACTGTTGAAATAATCGGCGATATCTCAAGAGATGGTTGTCAATTCCTTCGCGAATCATCAATCGATACGCGTAAAAGTTCATTGCACTGACCTTCTTATTTGTATCGACACCTAAAAGTTAACAAAAAATGAAGTTACAATCAAGAGTGTTTGTTTTTCTTTTACTAACTATTGGCAGGATTGATCATGTTGTATCTCAAGTGATATCCATCTTCATCACGGCAGAACATAAGCGGATATTGTAGTGAGTCATACGATCGATGAGTTTCATAGATTCACTCTAATGCAATAACAATATCACGGGATTCTAAATTATCGCCAACAACAACAATTGATATTTCATCGGCCGTCGGTGCATTATATTGCCGTTCATGAGTGTCCGCTCCGTCGTTTGTCCGCTTTTATGACGATTCTGTGATCATCAGATGTCATCCTTTCTATCGAAGTTTTGAATAATCGAATTAGTTCGTTGTGTTCATGCAACATTTCTTGCAATTGATGCACAATTTTTCTCTTCGTCGCATTGAAAATTGCACAACGTCGATTCACTTCTTCATTTGCATCTCTAAGGAAATATATTTGGAGATATTTGTGATCTTGATCAGGATGCGGCAACAGCGATCCAGCAAGATGATAAATTTGCCCGTGAATCTGTATAGTTGCAGACAAATATGTTAATTTCTGTATTTTATTGGCGAGATAATAAGTGTTAGATTGTTGGTGAACTAACCTTGAATGTGGGATTGTAATTATGTTCATTCACAATTTCCCCACCAAACGACGTCGTTATACATCTTGGAATTTTGTAAAAAATGATTCTAATTTGGTGATTCACCGTAAAGCAACGACCGCAATGGCTCTGGTGGAGGAAGTAACTCTAATAATTTCACTTTTCCGCTTGCGCAACACAATCCGGCCGGTTCTTTTGGAAATTTCAGTGCATCGCAATGCGGGCAAACGACAGACATCGAACCAAATCGAACTGATGCGCGCGCACCGTATTCAATGTCTGGCTAATATCGAAAGGCTGCACGTTCGATATTCAAATTAGGCAATCGTTGTTGTTGCTGGCGTTGTCGGTGAGCAGTCAAACGTTGTTCTCTTGCTTCATGAATTTCCTGAGCACGAACTTGTCTTCTTCTCAATCGTTGTTGCTCATTGTAAGCTTCGTGAGCCTCTTGTGATTGTCGCGCACGATGTTCAATCATACCGATTCGAGCAAATTCCCTTGCAGTAGCATTTTCCTCTTCCGTACGACATGCTGTATAATTGCGTTGGTTCGTTGTACGTCGGGAACGCCGACCGATATAAGCGCGACCTCTTTGTGGCATCGTAACAAATTTCAATCTGCAATTGATCACTTTGTATGAAACATAAAGTTTTCACGGAATAATTTTCAATAATTTACCTTTTGAATAGCCGAAATAAAGAAAGCAAACGACCGAAATTGAACGATTCAAATAATTTACAAATCAGCTGAAGAAATAACACAAATAAATTCCAATGGAAATGAGGTTAGGTATTCACCAACAAACGAAAATAATGAACTCACTTTTTTTGTTTGAAATATCAATAATTTCACTCAAAAATTGATGATCCACAGATTTAGAATCAAGTATTTCGGGAATGTAAACAACTTAACAATTTAATGTAATGAATTTAACTCGAGAAATCAATTAAAATTTGGAAAAATGTCATAAAGTCAATTGACCGTGTCCGCACTGTTCGAATAAACAAATCAGAAAGAACAAACAATATACGCAGCTGTCAAAATAAATAAGCGACTACAGCTCCATCTGTTGAGTTATTGGAGTATCAGTCAGTGCTCACAACACCAATATGAAACTAAATGTGCGTGTGCAACACCACGCATTTACAAAAAAAATGAGAACAAAAAGTGAGATTAGGTTTTTCTAATTTTCGAATTTTCCGAATTTTCCGACTTTTCCGAATGTTTTGAGATCGATAAATTTGCAAGAAACAATCGGAAAAAAATTTGAACGAAAAAAAATTTTGTATGGAAAAAAGTCCTTTTTTGAAATTTTTAAAATTTCCGACTTTTCTTCAGGAAAAGTATAAGGTTTTTTTATTTCTAAACCTTCCCAGATCCACAACGAACAACCTCTGAAAATTCCATCAAGATTGGTCCAACCGTTCTCGAGCCTTAGCGTCACTAACAAACAAACATTCATTTTTATATATATAGATATATATTTATATATATACTAGCTGACCCCGCAGGCGTTGCCCTGCGTGAAATTATGTGTTTTGAAAAGAAAAGAAAGTTGAATTTATATTGTGTTGAAAATCATTTATTTACGATTTTTCTACATTTTTTTCAATGTAACGCAGCTTGCTAAACAACATTTTTTGTTTTCTGTTCCGGTGCGTAAATGTACAGAGAAGATGGTTTTCCAACTAGTGAACATGCCACGTATAGCTGGCCGTGTCAAAAACATGGCATTTCCAGATTTATGCCACACACTTCCAACGACTGTCCTTGCGACCTGTTGATTGTCATCGCAAATGCACGTTTCACTGGAAACTGTAACGACTCTATTTCGGCTGGGGTAAAACTCAGCGGGTTCCAGGGGTCGTATACAGAAATTAATGTTAAAAAGCGGGCGTGTACTTATATGTGGTATACTTTATTTAATTTAGTTTCAATTGTTTATAATTTAATTACTAATTTAATTTATATTAATTTATTAGTTTGGCTAAATTAATTATAATTAAATGATTTTACTCTGCTAATTTAATTCACTTAAATAATTGGACTTGCTAGTCGCTTGGGGCCTCGTCTGTGTGGTCGCGGTTGGCAGTGCTAGTCTCCGCGAGAATCGGTAGGACCATAAACTCGCGGTGCTGTACGTACGTATTAGTCTCCACGAGAATCGGTGGAACCATAAACTCGTGGGGCGGTCTTAGCGTTAGTATAAGTCACCACGAGAATCGGTAGAACCATAAACTCGTGGGGCGGTCTTAGCGTTGGTATAAGTCACCACGAGAATCGGTAGAACCATAAACTCGTGGGGCGGTCTTAGCGTTGGTATAAGTCACCACGAGAATCGGTAGAACCATAAACTCGTGGGGCGGTCTTAGCGTTAGTGTAAGTCACCACGAGAATCGGTAGAACCATAAACTCGTGGGGCGGTCTTAGCATCGGTATAAGTCTAGTCTTGTGTAAAGAGTATACTTTACCTTGGTTCTACTGGTGCTGGAGTCTTGCTGCGGTGTGTCTTGCCTGACAGCTGCTGGATCGGAGAGTGCCTCACTGCCCGGTTCGCTTCGCTTATATAGCGAAAGCTTGCCATGGCATCAGTGCTTGTTGTTATTGTGGTCCAGTTGTCCTTAGGCCACCTTCAACTTCTGCTGGTTAACCACCATGTTGTAATACCTCTAGTTGTCCAGTAGAGTTGTTGCTTGCAGTAGTGTGGCCTGATCGCTGCTGTTATTTGTCGTGTTGTTGTTGTTGTTGTAGAAACATTTCTTCGTACTCTGCCTGTTTACAGCTTTGCGTTTGCGATCGGTTCGCGTATGTGTGGTGCGCTCTCGTTGTCATCCGTGCTTCGCCTTCGGTCGCTGTAGTGTTGTTGTTGTTGCAAAGATTGGTTTGCACTCTGCCTGCTTACTGATTTGCGTGTGCGATCGGTTAGCGTGTGTGTGGTGCTCTTTCGTGTTTCTCTGTGTTCCGCCTTCGATCTTGTGTTGTTGTAGTTGCAATAAATATTTATTTGTACTCCGCCTTCGGTTGACGTGTTTCTGTTTCTCCATGTTCCGCTTTCGGTCGCTGTACTGTTGTTGTTGTTGTTATAAATATTTATTTGTACTCCACCTGCTGAATGTGTTGTGTGTTTCTCCTGTTGTTGTTGTTGTTGTTGTTGTTGTTGTTATAAATATTTATTTGTACTCCACCTGCTGAATGTGTTGTGTGTTTCTCTCTCGTTTTTCTTCGTGTTCCGCCTGTGGTCGTTGTAGTGTTCAGTATAACACTTTACGTTTCTGAGATCATTAAATCCTTTACGCTTATTGGTCAGATCGTCTGTGCGTAAATTTTTTGTTGTTGCATTTTGCTTGGGAGGTGGCTACTTTTTGTTTGGCTGTGGGATGTTGCATGCTGGGTATGAATTCTGTGTGCGGAAAATACTTGTAGTATTTTCCGTCCTCACACTTCCTCCCTACTTTGCGGACGGAAGAGAACGGATCCTTCTCCGCGGTATAGTACTACTCGGTACGGAGGTCGTTGAAAACGCAGGCGTTTTCTCTTGGCTGGACTTTCCTTCAGAGTGGCTATCGTATCTGCCACTAGTGTCGCTGGTAAGCCATCTGCCTTGGGTCCCCTGAGTTCGGCTACGTTGTGGAAGTAGAGGTTTTCCCCGGGTGTGGCATTCAGCGTTGGCGGTGTCCCCATGTGCTTACGTTTAGTCTTCACTGGCTTTTCACTGTCGGATATGTATGGCTTCAATCGAATGGCTGAGTCGCCTGTGAATGGCATCCGTGTCTCTGTTGGCGTTCTCCATGTAGTCCCGTTCCCTTGTTTAATTCTTTTGCTGTGGTGGCTTTTGGAGTTACGTTTGTCTCTCTTGTCCTCGCTTCTGCTGTTGTTGGTGCACTCGATTGCACCCTGGTTGTCCCTTGATCTGTCGTTGTGTCTACGTGGTATATCTCGGCTGTTTCTCACTGGTGATGATCTAGTAGGTACGCTGATTGCTCTGATGGTGGGTCGCCTTCGGTGTGCGACCTTCTTGCTCTGGGGTGCGCTCGCGTCCTTTTTCCGAGGTCCATGTGTTGATTCCTGGGAGGTCCTTCTCTCTATGCCTTTGTGGGATACGTTGTCCGCTTTCGCTCGGCATATTCCGTGGCCGGTGAATTCGTTTGCATGAGTCATATTTGTTCCTGGTGGTGGGTGTTTTCGAATGCGTTGGTTTTCTGTGTATTCTTTGCTGTGCGTCTGTTGTTTATAATTTCTGGCGTTCGTGTGCTTCTTGAAATGGGATGCATTGAAATAAGGGAGATTCTCAACACGAATTGTCGTGCACGTTGCAATTTCTCGGGGTTGCACGCAACTGTTATGAGGTCCCAATGTGATCTCCTGATCACCGCCTTTCAATGTTGTTCCCAGGCTTGTCATGAAGTCTATTCCCAGGAGCAGATCATCACTGGAGTCCAGCATGACCAGTAGCTCTAGATTGCATGCCTTCTCTCCAAGCCTTACATTCGTCACACACGTCTCTCTGACTGTCCTACTAGTGCTGTCTGCCATGCGCACTCTAGTATGGGATTTTCCCCATTTGCTGGTGGAAGCGCGTAGCTTCCGTACCAGTGCTCTGCTCACAAAACTGTTATTTGCACCTGTGTCCAGTGTCGCGGTGATGGTTTCTGTGGCGCAGATTCGTTGCCCGACACAGTGCAATGCTTTTTCCAATTGTGAGGTTTGATACCGCTGTTCTGATCTGTGCTGTGCTCCTGATTGTAGTCTTCGGTTGGGTGGTTCTCTCTGCTTGCAGCACTCGGTCGTCCTTACTTCCCTACGCCCGCACTCCCAACAAAACAATATCTGCGCGTTGCGCCATTGGCGAGCTATATGACCATTTTGGCCACAACGCCTGCAGGCTGATCTGGGATCTATGGGTGCCGCTCTGCTCTCTAGCGTCACCTGACGGTTCCGTACCTCTCGTGGTGGAGCTTGCTCTCTTCTCCGTTCTGTGGGCGGCATTGTTAGTAGTTCGACTTCTCCCCGAATGCACTCCAAATCTTCGGCCATCTCTACCAGCTCTTGTAGCGATTCGAAATCTCTACGGCGGACGTATAACTGGAATTGTGGCAGGCTGTTCTGGATCTGTGCTGGGCTCCTGATTGTAGTCTTCGGTTGGGTGGTTCTCTCTGCTTGCAGCACTCGGTCGTCCTTACTTCCCTACGCCCGCACTCCCAACAAAACAATATCTGCGCGTTGCGCCATTGGCGAGCTATATGACCATTTTGGCCACAACGCCTGCAGGGTGATCTGGGATCTATGGGTGCCGCTCTGCTCTCTAGCGTCACCTGACGGTTCCGTACCTCTCGTGGTGGACCTTGCTCTCTTCTCCGTTCTGTTGGCGGCATTATTAGTAGTTCGACTTCTCCCCGAATACACTCCAAATCTTCGGCCATCTCTACCAGCTCTTGTAGCGATTCGAAATCTCTACGGCGCACGTATAACTGGAATTGTGGCAGGCTGTTCTGGAAGATTCTTTCCAGTTTCTGCTCCTCTGAATAATCCACTTGCCGCATGAGATTCTGCAGTTCAACCACATACTGCTTGAACGCTTCTCTAGGTCTCTGGTAACGCTGTCGAATCTGGTCTTCGAGTTTCTCCATGTAGCGGGCCGGTAGGAAGAACTTAAGAAAGTCTCTCCTGTACGAGGTCCAATCGCGCCACGCACGATTGTTGTTCCTGTACCACATAAGTGCGCGCTCCCTCAACAGTTCTGGCATAGTACGCGGGAGAAAATTCTTATTTATTTCGTACACTTCTGCTAATTCCTCGACTCGCTCTATAAAGGCTAACGGATCACGCCCTCCGTCAAAGTTGAGAGACCACTTCCTCACCTGGTCAACGATGACTGCGTATGGTGCAGCTACGCTTTGCGTTTGTTCCACGCCTGTTGGTGACACAGCGCGATGTTGTGATGTTCTCCAAAACTCTGTATCACATGCCTTTGGTGTTGCACCTGTGAATGTCCCTGGCCTGTCCACTTCCAGCGTTTCGCGGGTAACTATGGACGTAGCCAGTCTTGGTGACGTGCTCCTAACGTACATGGATTGTAGCTTCTCTAGACGGTTTTGCTGATCTTGAGTCAGGTGTCTCATTGAAGAACTCTGATAGTCGCTTACGGAGTTCCTCCGCGGTACCTGTGGCCTGCAAACCGAATTCTTCGGCAAAAATCACCAGCTCCTCCTTGTGTAGTAAACAGAACCGACTTGTTTTCACCATCCTGTGCTCGTCTTAGATGATGATGAAGACAATGGGTGTGTGCGTGTGTTTTAAGCTGGTGCTAATTCGGCACTCCTCTGCGATCGACGTAGTTCTTTATCGCTCTGTGAATGTATTTCCTAGGAGTAAGTGAACTTCGGTTTAAAATTTGATGCGTTGAATTTCTTTTGAAAGTCCCTGCTCGGGCGCCACTGTAACGACTCGTTTTCGCTGGGGTAAAACTCAGCGGGTTCCAGGGGTCGTATACCGAAATTAATTTTAAAAAGCAGGCGTGTACTTATATGTGGTATACTTTATTTAATTTAGTTTCAATTGTTTATAATTTAATTACTAATTTAATTTATATTAATTTATTAGTTTGGCTAAATTAATTATAATTAAATGATTTTACTCTGCTAATTTAATTCACTTAAATAATTGGACTTGCTAGTCGCTTGGGGCCTCGTCTGTGTGGTCGCGGTTGGCAGTGCTAGTCTCCGCGAGAATCGGTAGGACCATAAACTCGCGGTGCTGTACGTACGTATTAGTCTCCACGAGAATCGGTGGAACCATAAACTCGTGGGGCGGTCTTAGCGTTAGTATAAGTCACCACGAGAATCGGTAGAACCATAAACTCGTGGGGCGGTCTTAGCGTTGGTATAAGTCACCACGAGAATCGGTAGAACCATAAACTCGTGGGGCGGTCTTAGCGTTGGTATAAGTCACCACGAGAATCGGTAGAACCATAAACTCGTGGGGCGGTCTTAGCGTTAGTGTAAGTCACCACGAGAATCGGTAGAACCATAAACTCGTGGGGCGGTTTTAGCATCGGTATAAGTCTAGTCTTGTGTAAAGAGTATACTTTACCTTGGTTCTACTGGTGCTGGAGTCTTGCTGCGGTGTGTCTTGCCTGACAGCTGCTGGATCGGAGAGTGCCTCACTGCCCGGTTCGCTTCGCTTATATAGCGAAAGCTTGCCATGGCATCAGTGCTTGTTGTTATTGTGGTCCAGTTGTCCTTAGGCCACCTTCAACTTCTGCTGGTTAACCACCATGTTGTAATACCTCTAGTTGTCCAGTAGAGTTGTTGCTTGCAGTAGTGTGGCCTGATCGCTGCTGTTATTTGTCGTGTTGTTGTTGTTGTTGTAGAAACATTTCTTCGTACTCTGCCTGTTTACAGCTTTGCGTTTGCGATTGGTTCGCGTATGTGTGGTGCGCTCTCGTTGTCATCCGTGCTTCGCCTTCGGTCGCTGTAGTGTTGTTGTTGTTGCAAAGATTGGTTTGCACTCTGCCTGCTTACTGATTTGCGTGTGCGATCGGTTAGCCTGTGTGTGGGGCTCTTTCGTGTTTCTCTGTGTTCCGCCATCGATCTTGTGTTGTTGTAGTTGCAATAAATATTTATTTGTACTCCGCCTGCTGAATGTGCTTTGCGCTTGCGATCGGATGACGTGTTTCTGTTTCTCCATGTTCCGCCTTCGGTCGCTGTACTGTTGTTGTTGTTGTTGTTGTTATAAATATTTATTTGTACTCCGCCTGCTGAATGTGTTGTGTGTTTCTCTCTCGTTTTTCTCCGTGTTCCGCCTTTGGTCGCTGTAGTGTTCAGTATAACACTTTACGTTTCTGAAATCATTAAATCCTTTACGCTTATTGGTCAGATAATCTGTGCGTAAATGTTTTGTTGTTGCATTTAGCGTGGGAGGTGGTTACTTTTTGTTTGGCTGTGGGATGTTGCATGCTGGGTATGAGTTCTGTGTGCGGAAAATACCTGTAGTATTTTCCGTCCTCACAAAACTGAATACGTTTGAACTGAAATGGCAAATCGTTGGAACTCAAAGGAATTCATGGAATCAAGCATTCTGCCCCCTTGTAAGTCCCTTTCAAAATTCTTGCAACTATCACATTATTCGATAGCTGCGTCACAATCAGTCGGGTTCCATTACACAGTTTCGCCGCATGAAGATTGCGAAGCATAATAATGACAGATCCAACTTTGAGACGCATATGATGCGGCGGCATGCCAGGCAAATCCAAAGAATTTAGAAATTTCACTGGATAATTCACGGCTTCGTCTTCATTTTCAACACGATCTTTCGATTTGTATGAGCGCAAATCTCCCGGAATTTGACTTTGAATCGTCCAGTTTAAGTCATTAAAATCGGTATTTTTGGCAGCTAAAATTGCGCGTGCACTCAACCAATCGCAGTTGCGATAATTTTGGCCAATGTTCGAATAAACATTCGTGATGAGTTCAGCTTTCGTTGAAGTGAATTGAGAAATGGCAGGTGGAATTGATATCAAACCACTGGAAGTATCAAGCGGAATTTGCCCATTTCCAATTCTTAGCAGTTCTTTAGAGAAAACTTCTGCGGTGCTATCCTGTTGCAGGAACACTCGCATATTCATAGTCAATCGTATGGTTTTCACGTACCGCCACAAATACGATGACTTGAGACATGCGTTCAATTTATCCGCCGCTGTTGATTTCGGAATAACAGAAAGTGTTTGTCGAAAATCGCTGCTAACAGTATCATTGCGCCACTAAAGCGACGATTATTATTCCGCAGATCTTTCATTGTTCTGTCAAGTGTTTCTAGAGACCGTTTGTGTGCCATTGTGCACTCATCCCATACTATCAGTTTACAATTCTTCAACACTTTTGCCATAGCTGATTGCTTTGAAATGTTGCAAACAGGTGTTTCATTGATTTGCATGTTTAACGGAAGCTTCAGTGCCGAATGTGCCGTTCTTCCACCTTCTAGTAGAGTTGCAGCAATCCCAGTAGATGCGAGAGCCAACGCAATGCCATTTTGAGATCGTATTATTGCCAAAAACAATGATATCAGGAACGTTTTCCCAGTACCGCCGGGCGCATCAACAAAAAATAGTCCACCGTTTCCATCATTGACAGCCTTCATCAATTCATCATACGCACTCTTTTGCTGCTCATTCAATAATGGAACATTTCTTTGTACTTCATAACAACACTCATAAGCAAACACAAATCTTCAGTCAACACCAATGCTTCCTTGTAGATGTCATCGTTCATTTGCAATTCTGAATTCCATGTTGCCTACGATGTGAAATTTCTTCGGCAATGTAATTTTTGTACGTATCCCATATCCCATTGACGCGGATTTGAAGGCTGACATGTCGAAATGATCATCGCGAAAAGTGTGCGAACATCAGTGGCATGCGAAGTAGCTATCGCATCGTCCATCGTTTGATTCCAGTAATTATCATGTTCCAGCAATTGTAATTGCTGGCATGGTTCTCGAAAAGTTGCACACACCGTACCATTCACAGTACTCAAATGAAGTTGAACCGCGTACATTAATCAATAGCAACCGAAGGTAGAAGCAATCGTCGTTTTTCGGGTGGATTGTGTAAATTCGTCCTAATGCATTAGTTGAGAACACACCTGGATGTCCATCTACTGGTTGGTCTTGCTTTCTGCGTAACCATTTCTTCGACGATGCATTCCATGTATAATATCGAGGCATTTCCGAATAAAGCAATGTTCTCGCAAACGGACCACTGGCGCAAGTTGAGAAAAAAGTCGTCAATGTTGTTTCTGGTGGTGTTTCCGCTCACTGTACTGCAATCTCTGGGTTGAAATACACTCTTTGGCCATTCTCCAAATGAACTGCGAGATGCACAACAGTCGGAAAACGTTCATGCATTAGAAAAGAAAATATTCTCTAAAGCGCGTCATTGCAGTTCACGTATTGACCCATTTGATACTTGCTGATCTCATCTCGTTCAAGGCCAATAACCACCATGTCGCTTCCTTTGGTGACGTACTTGCAAACGTATTTGATCGATTTCACAGAACTGCAATACTCAACATTGATATGAGTTTTGAATGTCTTAAACAATATTGGCGAATAAGGTACGATCCATGTGTTGTCAACTTCGATATTCACTCCTCTAAATTGAATGCTGAATGTTCTGCCATTGTTGTCTGATGAGCGACGCCGATAGAGTGGATATCCATCATTTCCAGCTTGCGTTTCCGAAAGAAAAGCACGTGGATAGTGTTTCGTGTATTTATTGTCAGACATACAAACCGACGTGGGATTGTAGTGTCCGCAAGGTCCATGAACCATATTGGTTTTCACCACTTCGTATAATTCTGGATCTATCTCTGGATCAGGAATTTCCGCAGAAATGATGTCATCAATTTGATCTGGTGTAATCTTGTCCACCATCCAAAGAAGAATGTCTGTGTGCAGCAAACCTCTTTTTTGCCACTCAACAGAGTACATCCAGCATCTAACAGCACCATATATACGTTGCTTCACGATAAAGTCCATCAAATATCGAAGCTGTTGTTTGAAAACTCGTGCTGTGACATCGTGACGATCGCTTGCTGATTGACCGCGATTCAATAATTCCGTTATCTGTGGGCATTTTGGATTGCAAGTGAATGTAACAAACAAATCCGGCCGTGCATAATTCCGCACGTATGTCATCGCACCCTGCGAGTACTCGGGCATGTGCCTTGGGCTGCCAATGTATGTTGATGGCAAAATCGTGAGTCGGCCAAGGTTTGTCACATCTTCATCGCTATTGACCGCATCTCGCAAGTGAATATACTATTCAGATCGAAGCTTGGTCTGATTGAAGCGAATAAAATTGAGTCGTTCTGTCTCCATCGTCACGTACACATCAACTGCATACTGTTGAAATAATCGGCGATATCTCAAGAGATGGTTGTCAATTCCTTCGCGAATCATCAATCGATACGCGTAAAATTTCATTGCACTGACCATCTTATTTGTATCGACACCTAAAAGTTAACAAGAAATGAGTGTTTGTTTTTCTTTTACTAACCATTGGCAGGATTGATCATGTTGTATCTCAAGTGATATCTATCTTCACCACGGCAGAACATAAGCGGGTATTGTAGTGAGTCATACGATCGATGAGTTTCATTGATTCGCTCTAATGTATCTCCAGCTCGACGTTTTGTAACAATATCACGGGATTCTAAATTATCGCCAACAATAACAATTGATATTTCATCGGCCGTCGGTGCATTATATTGCCGTTCATGAGTGCCTGCTGGTCGTTTGCCCGCTTTTATGACGATTCTGTGATCATCAGATGGCATCCTTTCTAACGAAGTTTTGAATAATCGAATTAGTTCGTTGTGTTCATGCAATATTTCTTGCAATTGCTGCACAATTTCTCTCTTCGTTGCATTGAAAATTGCACAACGTCGATTCACTTCTTCATTTGAATCTCCAAGGAAATATATTTGGAGATATTTGTGATCTTGATCAGGATGCGGCAACAGCGATCCAGCAAGATGATAAATTTGCCCGTGAAGCTGTATAGTTGCAGACAAATATGTTAATTTCTGTATTTTATTGGCAAGATAATAAGTGTTAGATTGTTGGTGAACTAACCTTGAATGTGGGATTGTAATTATGTTCATTCACAATTTCCCCACCAAACGACGTCGTTATACATCTTGGAATTTTGTAAAAAATGATTCGAATTTGGTGATTCACCGTAAAGCAACGACCGCAATGGCTCTGGTGGAGGAAGTAACTCTGGTAATTTCACTTTTCCGCTTGCGCAACACAGTCCGGCCGGTTCTTTTGGAAATTTCAGTGCATCGCAATGCGGGCAAACGACAGACATCGAACCAAATCGAACTGATGCGTGCGCACCGTATTCAATGTCTGGCTCATATCGAAAGGCTGCACGTTCAATATTCAAATTAGGCAATCGTTGTTGTTGCTGGCGTTGTCGGTGAGCAGCCAAACGTTGCTCTCTTGCTTCATGAATTTCCAGAGCACGAACTTGTCTTCTTCTCAATCGTTGTTGCTTACTGTAAGCTTCGTGAGCCTCTTGTGATTGCCGCGCACGATGTTCAATCATAGCGATTCAAGCAGATTCCCTTGCAGTAGCATTTTCCTCTTCCGTACGACTTGCTGTATAATTACGTTGGTCCGTTGTACGTCGGGAACGCCGGCCGATATTAGCGCGATCTCTTTGTGGCATCGTAACAAATTTCAATCTGTAATTGATCACTTTGTATGAAACACACATAAAGTTTTCACGGAATGTGTATGAAACACACATCAAGTTTTCACGGAATGAGTAGCCGAAATAAAGAAAGCAAACGACCGAAAATGAACGATACAAATATTTTACAAATCATCTGAAGAAATAACACAAATAAATTCCAATGGAAATGAGGTTAGGTATTCACCAACAAACGAAAATAATGAACTCACTTTTTTTGTTTGAAATGTCAATAATTTCACTCAAAAACTGATGATCCACAGATTTAGAATCAAATATTTCGTGAATGTAAACAACTTAACAATTTAATGTAATGAATTTAACTCGAGAAATCAATTAAAATTTGGAAAAATGTCAGAAAGTCAATTGACCGTGTCCGCACTGTTCGAATAAACAAATCAGAAAGAACAAACAATATACGCAGCTGTCAAAATAAATAAGCGTCTACAGGTCCATCTGTTGAGCTATTGGAGTATCAGTTAGTGCTTACAACACCAATATGAAAGTAAATGTGCGCGTGCAACACCACGCATATACAAAAAAAATTAGAACAAAAAGTGAGATTAGGTTTTTCTAATTTTCGAATTTTCCGAATTTTCCGAATTTTCCGACTTTTTCGAAAGTTTTGAGATCGATAGATTTGCAAGAAACAATTGGAAAAAAAAATTTGAAAGAAAAAAATTTTGTATGGAAAAATTTTTGAAATTTCCGACTTTTCTTCAGGAAAAGTATAAGGTTTTTTTATTTCTAAACCTTCCCAGATCCACAACGAACAACCTCTGAAAATTCCATCAAGATTGGTCCAGCCGTTCTCGAGCCTTAGCGTCACTGACAAACAAACATTCATTTTTATATATATAGATATATATAATGGAAAACATAATTAGTCTCCGTCACTAGTGTGCAGCACTGTCCCCCGTGAGAGAGAACACGATCCCTGAGCGAGTCTGAAAAACCCAAAACAAGACTCAAAAAAAGCAAGTGCCGCTCCAAACAGTGTGTTCACTAACAAAAATATGCCAGAATACAGTAAAAATGCAAATAATGGAAACAAAAAAGGGGCAGCACAACCTATTCACACTAACTGCTCAGATAACGTTCGATACCCATTATTATTGTGGAATGCAGAAGGTATTTCTCCAATTGAGCCTTGCGCTAGTATTATGACTTGCGCGAGCACAAATTCATCAACTATAACACATACTTCCTCCACATACGGTGCTACTCTAACGACTTATTCTGCTGTAACTGTGCCACCGACTATTTGTATGACTGTGTCCAAACTTAAAACACGTGCAGATAAGTCCACTGAAACCTCTACCATGAAGCTCACCCACGAAAACTAAAACAAAAATGACACTAAACACCCACAAAAAACAAAAGAAAGCAAAAACTCGAGCCACAGTAAGCTGCCAAACAACTGGTTGAGCAGCACGACTTCTGAAAAAAATCTCCTTCTTTATCCGTTGATGATGATGAACGTGCCGAAGCCTCACAGAGTGACCAAATTACCCCAAGGGAGCCTGGAAAAAACCAATAACCCAACAGAAAAAACACAAACAAACTACCTGTATTAATATATTAAAAAATGCGCGTAAACAATAACTTCGTATTCAAAATTTTAGCAAATAATGAAGTACAAATTCAATCGAATGACTTACATAAACTTAAACAAAAATAATTGAAATGTTAAAACAAAGTTATACACACATTTAAAAACAAAAATTAAAGCGGGTACAAAGTTGTTCTTCGTAACAAGCACCCTTCTGCTGACCAAGAAATAATTAAGAAGCAGCTAGGTGAACAAGGTATGTCGCCAGAATTGTGGCGAATGAGGCTGTTATTAGATTTGATATCAAATCCTTTGACGGCTTCAAGTCGCCCGGACTGGATGGCATAAATCCGATTCTGTTGATGGAAGGCATTGAGTTAGTATTGACAGCACTGAAGAAGATCTTCAGACAATGCTACTTTCGACAGTATGTGCGGCTCTGCTAGGCGGCATGGCGTAGACCGGGTCCTAGTAAATTGGATACGTTCACTGCTGGCTCAGAGAATCATAATGGTGCGGGCGGAGGAAGATTTGCTGGTGTCGTCTGGGGTTAATAGAGGCTGTCCCCATGGTGGCGTACTGTCTCCATTGCTCTGGCGCATGGTAATCGATCCCCTGCTTAATGCCATTGATGACTCGGGTGTATACGCTCAGGCATATGCGGATGATGTTGGCTGCCTTGTGACTGTTGGCTTCCCTTATGATTGTCTGCAGAAGGGTGCAGAGAACTCTGGATATGCTTGACACTTGGTGCAGTGCGAATGGGCTATCGGCTAATCCTGTCAAGACTGGTATTGTCCTCTTTACCAGAAGGAGAAAGCTTGATGGACTTATTCTGCTTACACTAAAAGGAGTCACTATCCAGCTATCCAAGGAAATCAAATATCTTGGAGTCATCATTGATAACAAACTTCTTTGGAAAACACATGTCGAACTGAAGACATCCAAAGCATTGTCAGTTTTCTGGCAGTGTAAGGGTATTTTTGGTAAGACATGGGGTCTTTCCCCTAGTAAGGTCCTATGGATCTATGGTAAGGCCTATTATCACCTATGCATCGATCGTTTGGATGAGCAGACTCTCTCTTGTAGGGGTCAAAAAAGCTCTATCAAAACTACAACGTGCTGTGGCCATATGTTGTACCGGAGCATTTCCGACTACTCCAGGCCCGGCACTTGATGCTTTGGTGAATCTCCCGCCACTAGATGTCTTCATCCGCGGAGAGGCCGTTAAGGCCATCTGCAGAGTGAAACATAGTGGCCACTGGTATGGGATTTACTCGATATTGGACGACGGCGCAGGCATTGACATCGATTCTGCAATCCTGTCTATGCCCCCGGACTCCATGTCGTCAACGGTCATACTAGAAAAGCGGTACAATGTGTTGCTGCCAGAGGCTCGTTCATGGTTAGATCCCGATAACGAGCCCGGCAAACACTGCTGCCGTATTTTCACTGATGGCTCCAGGACAGAAGAAGGTTCAGGTTCTGGTGTCTTCGTGGAATCCTGTGGGACCCGTCGGTTCTTTGCCCTTGGTCTGCATGCGTCTGTGTTTCAGGCGGAGGTGTATGCGATACTTGAGGCAATGGACTTTGTTGTGGAAAACAGATGGAAAGGCAAATCTATTTGTGTCTGCAGTGACAGCCAAGCTGCGCTCATGGCCTTCGATAGCCCTACCACCACTTCCACGATAGTCAGGTCCTGCAAATCCAGGCTAAATTATGTTGGAAAAGATAATAGTCTGCCGCTGACTTGGGTCCCGGGACACGCTGGCATTGCGGGTAACGAGACCTCTGACTCTTTGGCCAGGATGGGCTCCAAGGCTATTTTGATTGGCCCTGAGCCTGTTCTGCCACTCCCTTCTGCTGCCATGAAAGCCACTGCAAACAAGTGGGTTGGTTCGACCCACAAGCGACCATGGCGGGCTGAGAGAGGCTGCGGATGGACGAAAATTATGCTACCTGTTATCGCTGACCAATGGTGGCGGTTCCTTCTATCTTTAGGTAGGAGGGACTGCAGGCTGTTGGTTGGCGTGATGACGGGACACTTTCTATGGGCTAGGCACATGGAAAGGATTGGCATATCAGACAGTGCGCTGTGCTCAGCCTGTGGAGAAGAAGACGAGACGGCGGACCATTTGCTTTGGGACTGCCCTGCCTGTGCTCGAATCAGGTTTGGGATTTTTGGCACTGATGTGCTGAGGAGTAACCAATTTGGCTCCTTGGCACCACAGGATCTACTTATATTTCTTCGGAGGTCGGGTAGATTTAAAGCCAAGTAAAAGGGACCCTTAAGTGCAGTACAATGGATATATACTCTGACTGAGTGCTGCGCTTACTAGATTGTTCCGAAAAAAAAAAGAAAGGTGAACAAGGTCACAAAGTTTTAAACATATCGAACATAACCCAACGGATAAGATGAAAACCATTACCACTATATATCGTAGAATTAGAAACATGTATTAACAATAAAGACTAATGCACTGAATAATAGTTTTTAAGGCACCTCACCATAAAAAAGAAATTGCAGAATGCATGAAATGCCAGAAATACGGGTGGCTAAATCTCATTTAGCCAATGATTCGGGTCACAGTCTGTGTAGCCAAATCCATCTTGGCACTTTTCAATATATTCCTGCTGTGAACGCCGTGCAATATGTTTCCTTTTCTACTACTTTTCTACTGAGAACAACCTTGCTCAACCACTGAGCCTCTCCCCGTGAGGCATAGGGCCGCAGATGGTGACAAGTATTTCCTATTTTAATATCTATCCTTCATACCGAGAGTTCATAATGCTAGTTAATAAGCAGTGTTTGAACTAATCCTTCTTAAAATTCCTACTAAAGCAGTTTTTGAACTAATCGTTCCTAAAATACATACTACTACAACTTCCTAAAATTAATTAATAAAGCATTGTTTTTTTTATCATTCATAAAATTCATAATAAACCCTGGTTTGAATTACTCATTTCTAAAAGTGATAAAAGAAAAGGTGTTTGAATTATCCATTGGTTCTTCGAGTCACTAAGAGGCAGTGCTATATAAAATACAGACATTCCTACCCTCAGAGGACAGCAGCTGGAATACCGAATAAATTCTAACTAGAATAAAATTTTTAACAACAAAAATTAATATTAAAATTAAGAAACGATAAACATAACAAAATCAAAAAGTTTTTTTTTAATACGACATTAGAGGTTGCGGCACTGCCCCACAGTTGTATGCCACATGTCCATATCGGTTTTAAGATGGCTGAGTAAAGTAAAAGCTTACTTTCAAGTGAAACTTGGGAATTTCGATTCAGCAGCCAGCGTAAATTTCGAAGCTTTTTTCCCAGCGCCTTACGTTTGGTGAATATATGAATTTTCCATGTTAGCTTGCTATCGAGGTCCATGCCCAGGTATTTAGTCAGATTCCACTGCGGTATATTCATGTCGTTGAGTTTTAGGGCTGGGCGGGTGTCACGTTTAAGAGTGAACGAAACCTGTAAAGACTTAGTTTATTTAGGGATTTTGTCTAAGCCCCTATGAAGTTTAAGCGCCGCCAGTTGTGGAAGGGTGTACGTAATAGGGTCTAGAAAGTAAGTATAGAATGGGAATGACACTGCCTTGGGGTACACCGACCGAACATTCGCCTATTTCAAATTGTTCTTCACCTTGTTTTACAAAGTTGCATCGATTTTTAAGGTAGGATTTGATAAATATGTAATAGTTTATTGGAAGTGTTTTCTTTATTTTGTAGCGTAATCCATCATGCCACACACGTTCGAAAGCTTAGGGTACATCGAGAAACGCCGCTGTAAAGTATTTTTTTGTTTGCTTGAATACAGTGTGAATGCAATTTACAAATCTATGAACCTGTTAAATTGTACTGTGTTGTTTCCTGAATCGTGATTAGGAATTAGTTTTCGTTCTTCTATTATTGGCACTAATCTTTTGAAAAAGAGACTAACCAAAATTTTATTGCTGATCGGCAGCAAGCTGATGGGGCGATATGACTCAATTTTGTCGGGAATTTTTCCGGGCTTAAGGATCATTTTTACTTGAGCCAATTTCCATTGAGGGGGAACAAAACCAGCGTTGTACATATAAGTCAGGAAACTGAATCCGTCTTCTGGAAGCTGTTTCAATATTTGTCCACTAATGAGGTCGCATCCAGGGGCTCTATTTGCTTTTTGATCGCTTCCTTAGCTTCCCTTCTTGAAAATTGCTGTATGTGCAGGTCTCTCTGGTAGATGTGTCTTACTATTTCTACGCTTATATAGGGAATGCGAAACGGGCAGGTCGTCACATGTAAATCCTAAAGACTTCAGACCAATCAGTCTTACGTCTTTCCTCCTAAAAACATTGGAGAGATTGATGGATGCACACTTACGGGAAGTTATACCAACTGATCTTATGGGAAGTTATACCTGATCTCCAACAAATCTCCTCGGGACAACATGCATACACGAAGGGCATATTGACAGAGATGGCGTTACACGTACTTATTGGTATAGTGGAAAAAGTCATCCAGCAGAAGGATTTTGCACTAGCAGCGTTCATTGACTTAGACGGCGCTTTTAATAACATAAATGCGAACGCCATTACGGGAGCGTTAGAAGCTCTGGGCGTCGATCCTAATATGGTTGCGCTGATAGAGACGATACTCGTCAGCAGGAATGTAACTGCCAGCTTAGGTACCTACACCTTAAGCAGACAGGTCTGCAGAGGCACTCCTCTGGAAGGAGTCCTCTCCCCCCTGCTCTGGGTTGCCATGTCGTCGACTGCAGACATGCAGACGACTTGGCAATTGTGATTAGAGGAAAATATCCAAACACTCTTTTGGATATTTTGCGCTCTAGCATGGCCACGCTTACTGTTTGGACGGGAAGAAGGGGATTAGGGTTAAGCTCTGATAAAATGGAATTAATCCTCTTTTCGAAACAAAATAGATCTCCTAATGTCTCCCCGCTAATATACAAGGGTGTGGAAATTCTGATGAAGGAGACAGTTAAATATTTGGGACTAGTACTAGATAGAAAACTTACCTGGAAACCCAATATTGAAGAAAGAGTCAGAAAGGCCAATATTGCCTTGTACACAGGTAAAGAAGAGGTCGGAATCAGACCACGAATTATACACTGACTGTACTTTTCGGTGGTCAGACCTATCTTGCTATATAGAATACTGGTGTGGTGGCCAGTCACTAAAAAACAAAGCTATTTAAAGCTTCTGAGCATGTTCCAAAGAACGGCTTTTCTGCGCATATCTGGTGCTTTAAGGACAAATCCAACTAAAGCATTAAAAGTAATACTCAATTTCAATAGGGAAACAAGTGGCCGCCATGGCAGCACTAAGGGTGAAATGTGCGGCGTTGTGGCATGATTGGCGGATTGGTCACTCGACTATTGCGCATACCTGGGTTAATTCTACCCAACACATTGACCACTCTATACCTAATCTCAACTTCGAAAAACACTTCGAGACATACATTCCGTCTAGAAGAGAGTGACAAAAACCAATCCCATGGAGAAGGGGGGAACTGAATTTCTACATTGAGGGAACCTAGCTTGTCGATTTTCGAGTTTTCTCAAAAGAACTGGGTCAGGAGCTTTCTTTCCGTCTCCCCGACCACTACAGAATTTATCAAGCAGAGGTCTTAGCCATAAAGGAGGTAGCCGTCTACTTAAATAGACATGCCGTAACAAACAATATTATAAATATCTACACGGATAACCAGGCAGCCATCATGTCAATGAACTCGGTGGCACTGAAATCAAAGGTTGCTCAGGACTGCCGGGCAGCCGTAAATGATATCAGTACCGTTTTCAGGGTACCCCTTATATGGGTTCCGGGGCATAAGGATATTGAGGGGAATTGTAGGGCTGAGGACTTAGCCAGACGGGGTACCAACCTTCCTTTATACACGGACAGATGCGAGGTTGGAATATCAATTGCCACCTGTAAAGTGATGCTGAAGGATAGGGTCGTGTGTGAGGCCAACTTGACTTGGGCACAACAAGGCACTTGCTTAACGACTAGGCTAATGTGGCCGGAACTTAATAGGAGGGAATCTAGAGACTTGCTTACCCTGTCGAGAGATGATGTCTGTAAGGTCGTGGCTTGTGTAACTGGTCACTGGCTGTTCGGCAGGGATGCTCTCAGGCTGGGAGTATTCTCTCATGAATACTGCAGAAGCTGTGGGGATGAGGAGGAGACTGTGGATCATCTCTTCTGTAGTTGCACCGCTCTGGCTAGAAGTAGAGCGGTCTCTTTAGGCAAATACGTTTTTAGCTCTCTTACAGAGGTGTCTAGCATTATTTTTAAATATCATGCAAATGTGCATGGTTTTTCCATATTATATTATATATTAGCCCATTCCCTGCATTCCATTCTGATGGCACATTGTGTCAGAGTTGGCCTATTTAACTGATTTGTTGCTTTCTAGTGGGAATAGTCGGTAGCAGCATTTGAACTAAGTCTACTGAGATAATACTGAAGTTGTGTTCTTTTTTGAGGAGCTCCTTGAGATCTTTTGAAAGTGTCTTTAATTTTTTCTTGTCCCCAGGATATCTACTTTGTTGCCACTTTTTTTTTGCCCTGCGTTTTAATCCCAGTTTTCTTTTCACAAGAGGAGAGATATTTGTGCATTGACGCTTGATCAGGGGGGTGTTGACTTCCAACCAACTTGTTGGAGACAATTATTGAAGTGTTCAATAGCTGTCATGATAGATATCTCCACTACACTTGAGCGAGTGCTTCAGTTTAATTGCTGAAGATATTGACAGTCGGAAGTAATTTCAATCAGTTTTCCTGTTGTAAATGCGACATTGAGAAAATGAGTCAACAAAATTATTTATTATTGTAAACATTACTGGATAATGGTCAGAGAATAGATCATAGGATGGGCTGCATGTTATATCCCTAGTCGGGATGCCTATCATTATGTAAAAGTCTATTAGGTCGAGAATGTTATTTGTATCGGTTGTCCAATACGTTGGAGAGCCTGAGGAATCTGCGAGAAGCTTTAGATTTGTTATAGGCGGCAAGAGTTGTCGGCCTTTGGAAGTTTTTTTTTTTTTTTTTTTTTTTTTACGAGGTGTAAAGCAGTCAAAAACCCTTGTAGTGTGGGGCCTTAACCCACTAAAATCACCCCGATGTCCGGACGGATTATCCTCTCGAGACCTCACCGTTAGGTAATACGTCGAGAGGCCGTTACGAGCGTTGCCGCTCAATCGTCAGTCTTAGGTCTGTCCATTTTCAGTCCTACTTCTTGAAACATCCCTATTAACGTTTTCCTCAGCACTACGCTGGCTTAGACGTGCTGCTGTTCGGGCGCGCTCAGTGTTCCGCAGAGTTATCATCATAATGGATACTGTAGAACAAACTGCCTCCCATTTAGTCTCGGTTTCACACATGTGCGCTACCAGATTAGCCACTGCTGGTTGTTCTCCTAAGATAGCGCTCAAGTTGTTTCTGCTCTCGTTAAATCGCGGGCAATGAAAAAGTATATGCTGCGCATTTTCCTGCTCTCCCGGACAACTTGGACAAAACGGGTCAACATCGTATTTGTATTTGTGCAAGTATTCCTTGAAGCACCCGTGGCCACTAAGCATCTGTGTCAAATAGAAGTTAAGTTCGCCGTGTGTGCGCGAGTACCATTCGTTGATATTATGTATCAGTTGGAATGTCCATCGGCCTTTGCTGGATTGCCTTCGGAAGTAGTGAGATGGGAAGTCAAGTATGTATGTTTTGCATTATAGTCTCCTCCAGCTAATAACCTGTTTCCGAGGGTTGTAAAGTAGTTTTCATATTATTCTGCGTTGATTGCATTTTTGGGTGGGCTAGTATATGCGGAGATTGTAATTAGGCCTTTCCAATCTTCAACAACTATGTTTGTCGCTTAAATAGCTTTAATAAATAGCTTTTAATGGAAACGTGTCTTATTTTTTTTTTATGGGGTGTATTGTGTGACAGAGTTTGGTATTTGAAAGTAACTCTAATCGGTAAAATTACTTTCAGATATTAGAAGAATATCTATGTCGTGAGTCTGGAGTAGACCTTTAATCTCTCATAAGTGTTTGGTTAGCCCATTTGCATTCAATGCGAGAATTTTTATGGGATTGAAGAACTACAATTTTTTGTCGTGAGAGTTACGAGTAGATTCATCATCCTTGCGATTTATTGCATAACTTGGTTGAGAGCATGATCATTTCTGGTATTCCGTTTGAAGACTCGGAGGCGATTTCTTTAGGATGTTAGGCTGAGTTATTCTCTCTCGTGTCTTGTGTAGCGGTTTTAACTACTTGGGAGTATGAAACTGAATTCGATTGTTGGGAGACAACAGGTATGGGATTGGGTTCCTTTTTTCTCAGTGGTGGATATTTTAATGTTTGCAATTTTTTGTACACCATACACGCTTTATAATTTGCTGGGAGATTACCTTCACACAATACATATTTGACGTCATTAGTTCTCGTCTTACGTGAGCAATCTGCAGACGAGTGAGTTCCAGTGCATTGAATGCAGACCGGATTCTAAGGCAGTAGGTTTTTGTGTGACCATACTTTGGACGAGGTAACTCAAATACAATTTTCGTATCGAAGATGTACTTGACTCCGTAAATATCCTTGTTCCTCAACAATGAACATTGGCAGTGGTTTTTTTGGTGTTTCTTTGTTTAATATTCCAGATGTTCACGGCAGTGTGGCCAAGTCCTCGTAGTGATTCATCAATTTCCTCAGTGCTTATAGACGAGTGCATGTTTTTGAGAATCACCCTAAAGCTTCTTTCCTGTCTTGATTTATAGGTATTGGAGTTCTGTATTTTTTGTTCTAGTTGGTTTATTATTGTTTTGTGGGCTTCAGGAGTCGATGCTTATATTTTTACTTGCTCATTACCTATGAGCTTTAAATCATAAGAGCTAGGAGCTGTTTCCGTTAGGAGCTTTATTAGAGGAGTAATGTTGCTGACTTTGTCAATAAATACTGGTGGGGCTTGGGGTCTTTCATTAGGGGCTTCAGACCTTTGTCATCTTCTTCAAGTTTTAGGGAAGAAAACCTATTTGCTGTAGGCTGATAGGCCAATATTTGGCGATTTTGGGTTGTTTTTTGGGTGCTTTGGGCCTAACTGTGGTTTCACGGGATCTTTTTTTGACTCAACAACAATACAACCGTTACCTGGTGTAGACTTACTACTTGATGCTTGAGGTGAAGCTTGTTGCTGGTATAACAATTGCAGCTAGTGCTAAAGTTGCTGAATTTGCTGTTGCACATTCATGTTTGGGCTGATTTTAGAATATTGAGATAGCTTCGAATTCGTTTGCTGCTGTGGAAAGCCCGGTGTTTATTACTGTTGCCGCTGAGGCGTTTTTTGTTGTTGTGATTGTTGCTGTATTTGTGATTGGCCTACTCACATTTCGAAATTTTGCAGTTTTTTTACTTTTTTAATAATTTATTTTTTTTTGTTTAATTTTGTTTTGTAGGTTTTTGGCAACTCCATTTTCAATTATATTAGCAGGACAAAAACAAGAATCAAAAATCTCTGCATACTTTTTGACTTCAGAAAATGTTCGCCTTGTTTTTGTTCACTTTGCGATCTATTCGCTATGCAGCTGGAGAAGATTATCACTTTAAAAGTGTTTCCCGCTACGATCGTGGCACTGCAAGATACGCACAATATGCTTACGTACACTGGAGCACGGATTTTAATATTTTTTAATTAGCCTAACACTTTTCACTCGTCAGGGTTGCCAAAAACAAGTAGCCAAAAGTCAAGAAATTATTTATAAAAATGAAAGAAAGAAAATTAAAATAACTATAAAGGGTTTTGATATTTTTTATTAGCATCTATAAGGATTTGTATTATTCTCCTCATGGAAAAGTTCAACTTTTCTACATCGTATTCCATTGGTATTTTATTTCATTCCTCTAGTATTGCAGATTTGAGCTTTGCTCCACCTCGAATATCCATTTTATTCTCTATGAAACTCCTTAACTGGATATGCACCTCGATACCATGGCAGAAAGTTTGCCGAATTTAAATATTGGAATATAATCTAATATTTCGATTTTCCAATGCGTTTAACGACTGTCGCCACACTCTAATAGGCCCACTATTATAGTAAAGCATGATTTTGGTCTCATCGTACAAGATAGCGTCATCCCAATAGTCATTCGGTTTGACAAAGTACATTCTAGCGAAAGACAATCACTTTTCAATGTATTGTTTAGAAAGCATTGGTTTTTTTCGAGCAACTCTTGACATACGAGTATACTGGTACTTTATCAGGAGCTGCCTGTAACGACTCTTTCTTATAATATAGACGGCGAAGTTGCTACAAATCGGATGAAGCACGTAGTGGTACTCTGTAGTTTGCTTTTGGTATTTGGCTTGACTTTATTTGTTTCTTGATGTCTATCGCCTCTGCCTGTCAGTTGATCCTGTAGTCGCTGATGTAGTCCAAGTTGCTTAAAGCGAACTTCGAATACTTGTTTGCGTCTTTTTTTCCATTTCGAATACTTGTTTTTTTACATCGAATACTTGTTTTTCCACACGAATACTTGGTTTGTTCCACCTCTTAAAGAATCTCAAACAATATTTAACCTACCAAAAGTTAAACGTGATTGAGAATTCGATTCATACAAAAATAACGAAACATACCAACTCAAAATCTGCCTCGCCTGGCCTGAGTTTCTTTTTATATTTTGAACAAATAGATTTCGTGTGGGTGAAATTTGTCAGAGGACAAATTTCATCTTCATATGCCTTACTGTTTCGTAGACGACCGCAATATCACATTCTTCTTTAAGTTCACTTGAAAGGGTTCTCGTAGAAATCTGTGGTTTTTCGACTACTTTCCTTACAATCTGCTCTATCTGATATTTTGTCGCACAGAAGTACGAAGATTTTGGTTCAAGTCTATCTTCCATTTTACTTGATTTAAAATATAATAAATAGTTTGCAGGTCAAACACCTAATTGACGATTTTTTACCTTTTCAAAGCACTTTCTTGACAAACTGGTTTTACTGTACCTCTAACTGGTGTTACGCTCCATGTGTCCTTTAAACTTGGTCCTCTCCACATTGGGAATGTACTGTTACAATTTCTACCTGCACGGAAAACAATTTTTGTTTTTTTATCCTTTAGACAATTTTTTTTATATTATGTAAAGTCGAGTCCATCGTATCGCAGCAAGTGCAAATATAATTTTTTTTATTATTGCAAAATACTCTTATATCGGTTACCGGCTTCATATTCGACCCATTTATGGGTTCTTTGGATGCTCGATACATGGTCAGACTTCTTTGCAAAACAGATTTACAGGCTTCATGCGCCTTAGGCCACTCTCGCTCAAAAGCATACAGCCAGTTTTCCAGCATGGATTGAAATCTTGCTAATAAAGCCCACTTAAAAGCGACATACGAAGGGGTGCTCAACGAGTATCTCACCCTTGACCATATGGAATCCACTAGTTCCAAAGAAATAGTCTCTGAAGGGCGCTACTTGCCATTTTATCTGCCGCATCATACCGTTGTAGGACCACATAAAACGACCATGAAAGTACGCGTGGTATTTAATGCGACCAGGATAACCAGCTCCGGATACTCTCTCAACGACGTTTTGCATATTGGGCCGACTCTACCCAATCTCATAGTTCTGCTTCTAAGGTGGCAATTATACGAGTTCTTATTTAATGGTGATGTAGACAAAATGTTTCGTCAAATTCTTGTGCATCAGGACGACCGAGAATACCTACGAATTCTTTCTCGCAAATCCGGCTCAACACCAATTCAAGATTTCGGCTGAAGACTGGAACGTTTGACATGGATTGTGCATTGTACCAATAAGTTCAACACGCTCAGGGCGAGTTTAATTTGCGAAAAAGGTATTTCTCAAGGAAACCTACGTGGATAATATTCTGTCAGACAGTCATACACTTTCTGCAGCTTTAGAATCACGTTCCCAAGTAATTTAAACTCACGACTCTCCACGACTCCTACTCCGAAAAATTACAGGTAATCATCTCAGAATTTTGGATGAAGTAACAAAATCAGAGGTCGATGAGGATTTTTTTTAATTCGAGAGTGCTATCACAGCAAAGACCCATGGCATACAATGGAGGGCTCTTTTGGATACTTTTCCGTATTCAGTCTGTCCAATTACTGCTACAAGTGCCGCCACCAAGCGGAAAATCCTTTCAGCGGTGGCAAAACCTTTTGACCCTTCAAAATAGCTCTGTCAAATCATGATTCGCTCCAAGTTGCTTCCGCAGGAGTTGTGGCTGGAAGGATGGGACTGGGACGACTGTGTTAAGTTGGGGGGATCCCTGACAAAATGGAATCAGTTTCTGGGGAACTTACTTGCCATCGTCTACATTAAAATCCCACGATGGGTGAGGCTTTTGCCCCCAATTCAAACCCAACTCCATGGGTTCTTCGATGCTTCCGAGAAAGCAAATTGCGTAAATCTCTACGCGCGCACCGTAGATACAAAAGATAAGATCTCTTGTCATCTCCTCGTGGCAAAGGGCAAGGTTGCCCCTTACAAACCGTGAGTCTCTCGCGCCTGGAGCTGTGCGGAGCTGTGTGGAATTCTCAATTGGTCAAATCGGTCCGAGACAACCTGGATATATCTTCCGTTAGTGAATTCTTAAGGTCCAACTCACAAATCGTTTTGGCGTGGCTCCAAAAACCACCGCATACTTGGAAAATGTACGTCTCTAATCGGACGGCCAAGATACTCAACATTAGTAGCCACGTCGTCAGTAGCGAGAACACACAGATGCAGCCGAAGATCTGGTATCCAAGTCTGTGTGGTGGAATGGACACAAATGACTTCCAGGTACCGAAAGATCGTGGCCCCGACCTAGCATATTCCCTAGTCTGCCTCCTGAAACACGGAGAGTGGATGCGAATCTTGCGTTGGAGGAACCAACCGACATTCTCGACCATTTTTCGTTGTTCTTCTCTGGGACACCTCCCGGCTCTTCGGTTTGTATCTTGAAATCCTTCATACCATTTTTTTGCAGAGCAAAGGCTTATGTTGCGCAGGTAGGTAGGTAGGTAGGAGTAGCCACCTAGTTTGCCAAAAGCACACTTGAGCACACATAATGGCCCATTGCGATACCACGGTGCGGCAGCGTTCAGGCACTGACTAAAAAAAGTTCCCATACTTGGGATGGTGATAGTCAGCGCATTGCAAGCGCCAGGAAAAGCACGACTCCCCCATCAAGTTGCAGGAAACTATCCTGATACTTTGATGAACCTTGCTATGTCCCTAATATCAATGGATGATATATCTCTCAGGCTCCAAAGGTGCGAATTCTTCTTCGGCTCAAGTATGGACAGTGGCATAAGTGGTGGAAAACCGTCTCCTCCTCCTCCTCGGAGCCACAGCCTCGGCAAAAATCGTTTGAGGGTAGGCCCAGTCTTTCTGCGTGCTGTCCCAGTATGCAGTGGACGGTCAGAACTGACACAGTTTTCGACAGTGATACGCGATCAAGTCGATGAAGTTGATTGGTTCTGTTTTTGTCCATTCTTGCCCAAGTTAGTCTAGCCGTGTAGCAGGTTTCCTCTTCAGCCCAAGATTTGTAGGCATCAGCCAGATATTTCCGTTTTATTTGGAGCTTGGCCAGTGGAATGCCGATTGCCAGTGGAATGCCGATGTTTACGGAGGGCTGAATTCCGTGCAGTAGCGTGTCTGCCTTGGCAAGCTTGTCCGCCTCGCAGTTTCCCGGGGTTTCGCTATGTCCGGGAACCCAGACTAGGTGCACCCGAGCGTAACTTGCGAGCTTATTTAAAGATGTTCGACATTCATCAACTAGTCTTTATGTGGCCGTGGAGCTAAAAAGAGATTTAATGGGGTCTTGCGTGTCTGAGAAGATAGATACGTCCACAGCGCCGACATCGCTACTCAGCATCCATTTGGCTGCGTGATAAATAGCCATGACCTCAGCCTGAAAGACGTAGGGAGATTTTTAAGTCCAGTTTGTTGGGAGATTTTTACCTCCAAGTTTGGAACCGTCGGTATAGATTTCGACTGGTTCACCAATTTACCGATTAGGTCTTTTGTAGTCCAGTCATTTCTGCTTGGAATAGTGATATCGAAGAGGCCTGGCCCATCAGGGTTATGCGTCAGTGCGAAAGAGCGTTAAGTCAAAGCGCTGTCAACCTGGCTTGTTGCTTAACCAGAAATCCCAGGAGCTAGTGCAGCACGGCAAAAATGGCTTTCGCAGGTGTGGTGCGAAGAGCGTTAGTGATCAGAAGAGCAATGGATTTTCTGATTTTATCGACGGGTTTCATATTACACCAAAATACCGCCCCGTATAACGTCGAACCCAACGACGATGGCTGTGTAGAGCCAAAGCACGACTCGAGGACGAAGTCCCCATCGTGTTCCATCTGCTCTTATACAGCAGTATAGAGCGCATTTTGCTTCACGTGCCTAGATTGGCTTTCCAATAAAGTTTTGGGTCGAGAATCAGGCCTAAGTACTTAACATGTGTGCTCAAAGAGAGCGGACTGCCATTTAGACTAAGCATTGTAAACCTTGGAATTTTGTACTTCCTAGTGAAAAGCATAGTCTCAGTTTTGGATGGGTTACCCAAGTTCGAATTCACGACACCAGTTCGACACAATAAAAAGTGAATAGATAAGTTTTTCGGGAACTCTTCGGGGGAATTTGCCGGATGCCGCGAATGCTATAGTGTCCGCATAGATCATCACTTTGCATCCAGTAGATTCCAATCTCACCATTAGTTTGTTAACTGCCAGGTTCCAGAGGAGGGGTGATAAAACACCCCCTTGTGGCGTGCCCCTGTTAACCACCCTCCTGGATTGGGCACTGCAGATAGTGGAAGTGATGATTCTAGATTTTAGTAGAAGCTCTATAAATTTAAGAACGCCTGAATTCAGGTTAAGATTATAGAGTGCGGAAATGTCAGTGTTGGTGCATACATTGTTAAATGCTCCCTCGATTTCTAGAAATATGGCATGTGTGAATTCCTTGAACGCCCAGGATTTGTCAATTTGAGAAATGAGAGAATGAAGTGCTGTTTCAACCGATTTGCCTTTCGAGTAGGCGTATTGAAATACAGAGAGAAAATAATGGTTGATCGATGTCCTGATATGTAGGTCAAGAGCTCTTTCTAAAACCTTAAGAAGAAAGGATGTTAGACTTATGGGTCAGTAATCCTTAGGTTTGGTGTGTGAGGCCTTCCCCACTTTCGGGATGAAGACGACCCGAGCCGTGCGTCAGCGTAAGGGAATATATTGCAATCTGAGGCTTGCACTGTATATTTGTAGCAGCCATGGGAGGATAAACCAGGAATTCTACATCCTGATTCTTAAGCCACAGATAAAACAGTGTATCCACCTATGCAAAACGTGCTTTTTATTCAAATAGAAGTTCCGCTCGCAAATCATGGCGGCATTACCACTATTACGGTGCAGTTTATTCATCACTTTAGCCACAACCGGCGTGGATATTGCAGGTCCCTTTCACATCAAGGCATCCCAGCTTTGAATCGCGACCTTCTTGAGAGGTTACGTAGCTGTGTTTGTATGCTCTTCGACAAAGGTTATCCGGCACTGTGTTCAGATCTAACTACCGAGCCCTTTCAAGCGCGTTCGTGAAATTCATTGATGAGACTTCTTCACTAAATCATGTCCGACAACGGGAATACATTTGTTGGAGCTCAGGGATCCCTCATTGCCTACTCAAATTCTTGAAAGAGGTTTCCGAAGGTGAAAAAATACTCACCGCAACGTCTAGACTGGGGCTTCATACCTCCCAGTACGCCACATATGGGCGGGATTTGGGCATCCGCAGTCAAAAGTTTTAAAACCCAACTGAAAAAGAGTACCTATTTGCTACGAATAGTTTTATACTCTCCTATTGCGGTTTGAAGCCGTCCTGAACTCTTGACCATTCTCTCCTCTTTCTCAAGATTCCAATGAACTATTAACTCTCACTCCCGGTCACTTTTTGCGAGGCGCCTTACGTCTGACAGCTTCCAAACTTGACGCGGAGCACGTCTGTCTCATCCACCGATGGCTCATCATTAATTCAGCCGACGATGGAAATACGAATATTTGAAGGAGGTCCTTAAACGGTACAAGTAGCGCTACCCCGATTAGGAAATGGAAAGGGATCAACTTGTGGTCATCAAGAATGTGTAGCTGCCCCCACCGAATGACGCGTAGGCGGGAACCTGATGCTGCACCGGCGAGCCCGACCGGCATTCCCGAGTCGCGGATGACCGCACGCGATCGGGAGTTATCACCAAACCTGTTGTGAAGCTATGCGTCCTAGCCATCCCGCGTCAACGGCCACATACTGGAACCCTCGTTTCATTGTTCCGGGCGACTCTGCCTGTCCTGCATTAAAAAAACTGTCACCACTTCTTCTCGGTACAGTTCGACGGACGTACATCAATGCCAGCTATGTCACCGACACCATACGCTCCGGTATTACTGCGGGTTCCTCGCGATGGGTCCCAGCCACCGGAATGACGTAATTCAGGCTCACAGATACAGCCGTAATGGCTTGGCTCGCTCGCACACCACTGCATCCTGCATGTCGGCAAAGCGGTACAAGACGTGTCGCCTGAAGCATCACACCCTGGTGCACCCGGACGATGTATCAAGGCGCGGCCGTCATCCTCAGATACATAGCAAAAGAACCAATCCTAAGACACGGTCTCGGAAGCGAAGATTTCATCGGCCTCAGATTAACGGGCGTTTGAAGACTTCACGCGTGGTGCGTCACGACCCCCGATGCCGGCACCAGGGCGCTGGAGAACCGCATCCAACCCGTGAGTGGCGTCGCACCCGGAAAAGATCCAAACTCTCGGACCCACGCTTCCCCGAGCCGCATCCGCTCCAAGGCCGAAAGCGTGGAAACCGGTCGCTTCATGAGGAGAACGCTCAGGACCGGATCGACCGAGCCATATCGCTGGCGCAGCTGAAGGATGCTCTGCAATCATGCACTAGTGCATGCGGGCCCAAGATGACTAAATCTCTCTTAGCCAATGATTCGGGCCCCAGTCTGTGTAGCCAAACCCCTTTTGGAACTTTTCAATATATTCCTTACTTGTCTTCACGATGATGTAGGATAAAAGCGCATTGGTGAGAACGCCGTGCAATTTATTTCCTTTTCTAATATTGAAAGGCGGATCCGTGGGAATATCATGAGAGCACAGACTGAGAGCAAACCTGCTCGACCACCGAGAGTAGACGATGCACTAAGTTACATTATCTGCATCACTCGACATTCAAACACGTTACAAAATGTGCTTGGATCGCAGGATTTAAGATACGAAAGTGGTGCGCCAACCAGTATCATCTGCTAAAAAATGTTGCAACTAATAATCCAGAGCTGGTGTTAAACTGTAGATAGGTAAGGTAACTTGGAGTCAACCCGGAAAGGACAGCATCAAGGCAATGGAACTTATCTGGCAACCAATAAGTGATACATTCACTCCCAAAGGAGTAACCACATATACCAACCCATATCAAGAGACCTGACTCCAGGGAAGTTGATCAATAACAGTTTCTGGTTCCATGGGCCCCGTTTTTTACATGGCCCTATCACAATCTGGCCACTTCAACCTGCTGTAGGAAAATGCTAACTTGAGCTACGCCAGGCTAAGGAATCAAGAGTCTCGGGGTCTTAAGTAGCAACGATCAATGCAGAATCAAACCCCTTGTCAAGCACTAATCATGGCATCTTATTTCGCCGATTGCAAAGGATTGTAACATACATACAACGCTTCAAAAGATTCAAAAGGGATGAAGGGTTCGATTCAACTTGGACGAACAAGAAGGTACTCTAATAGCTATTGTAAGGCTAATGCAGCAGCCAGAATTTTCCAAGGAATTCACACTATTAGCGCAATATTCGACCGTGAGCAACATCAGCTTACTCAACTCTCATTCCCCGTTCGTAGACATAAATAGAATTATCATAGTAGGGTGGCGGTTAGAGTCTTCCAACCTTAACTGCGAAGCTCAACTCCCAATGATTTTGCCTTACCGTAATCCATTAACCAAACTGCTGTTAAGTGATCTACATAAACTACATCTTCCATCGTCAGGCAAAAGTCGGTAATTCAGGGCTGCGTGAGATTCGTGAGAATTTCAACAAGTTATCCTAAGGACGTCAAGCAGCACATTATCAGAGAATGTAGTAAGCAGCATATCGAATTTTCATTCATTCAACCCTGCGCCCCACATTTTGGCAGTTTATGGGAAGCAGCAGTCAAATCCGCTAAACATTTACTACAGTCAACATTAGCTGGAGCGGCCTTAACGTATGAAGAAATGGAGACTGTGAGAGTGGAAGCTGAGGCAATTCTAAATTCTCGCCCAATAACTCCTTTATCATCGGATCCACACGACTTAACAGCACTCACGCCCGGTCATTTCTTGATAGGGGAACCTTTCACATCAATAGTCTATCCAGGAGCACAGGAAAATCATGCCAATTACCATAAAAGATGGCAAATTATGTCTCACTTACATACAGAATTCTGGAGGAGGTAGACAAATGAATATTTGAACACCTTGCAACATCGATACCGATGGAAGAGCGCCTGTCACAGTGTCAACGAGGCGATGACGGCCTAATCAGAGTGGCAGATGTAAGAACTGCCACAAGCATTCTGAGGCGACCAATTCACTACTTAGCCCCACTGCCATTGTACCTGTGGAAGACACTTCACCAGAAACCATGAAAAATGAGACATACTCCACTGATAATAAACCAGCCTCGAAGGAAACGACAATGAACAGAGTACCTCCAACCAAACCTAAGCGAATTACAGCCACGTCATCAATTGTAGCAGTGTTGATTGACTCTCTTTTTGTCCGCTTGTTCGCCTTCATCAATACAAAACAAACCATTTTCCTTCGATCCCGGTATATACCTCGAAAGCATTGGCTCAGCAGATATTGTAACTAGTCAATGGAGTTTCATCACCTATTTGGACATACAATCATATTGGAAGGAGTTTGACAAACTCAAGGGTTATCCACAAATACTCCAGCGATCGTGTGAAGCAACCCATAACACGAAAGCATACTCCACTACAATAACAATAAAACTGCGACTGGCAGATGAATTGGACACCAGAAATCAATTACTGTAGGCCAGTTACAAACACGTATGAAACGAGGCGCATTTGACTTCATAAGTAATGTTGCACATTCACTGTTTGGCGTTCTTGATTCAGAGTATGGGACACCATTAAGAAAATTCCAAAAACGAGCAACATCTCAAGGACCTTTGACAGAAGCAGACTTCTGTTATTGATAGTACAATGAACATTATGAATCGAAATCAGCAAGGGATAGAAGCTGAACTTAATATGGCAAATACAGCTCTGAACCAAATTAATAAGATCAGAGAGGGAGCTCAGAGAGGGAGCACTAACTGCGCTCTCGCTACGAACTGCATTGGAAGCCATATATGCAGAACGCGATATTGAGATATTTTTGAGCTTTATAACTCTGAAGCATGGCTGACAATTTTGAATGCCTTAAAATGGCACCACTTCCGTTGCAGGTCAACAATTCCTTCGCACAAATTCACAGTAAATTCCAGTACCTAATCATAAATCTACATCGAGACCAGAACATGCCACTACAAAATGCGAGAAGTTGTGTTCTAATAAAGGAACACTGTGTCAGCAAACCCAAACACTGTTGTAAGGGTTTCATGAACGAAAGTTCCTGCGAACTGCATTAACGCAATCATGTCGCAGATGAATTATGTCCCATTATAATTATCGGCCCAGGATCAAATTGGATACAACTGCACGATCCCAACAACTGGACCTTTGCCATCAGCAAAGTTCAGCAGACAAATATAGTATGCAACAGCGACCTGAGTTAACTAAACAATTCGACTATCGTGAATACGCACATTGAATGAAAAAAGCAATGTCAAATAAATAACCCCGTCGCACAATCCAAGGCTATGCAAACTTGAAGGCCATACGTGCCAAACTTAAATGTCAGTGATTTCACGGGAATACCAAACAACACACCCATCCCAGTGAGAGCAGGAAATGTAGTATGACAGCAGTAAGATCGCACACTACATTTCCCATCGGCTGGAGTTAGAGGCGTTACAAGGGAATATGAGCCTTCTCCGAGGCGAACTATTCGACAACACGAGCCCTCACGACGTACATCAGTATACGATCAGCTATCTAGCACTCTTAATAATCGTAGTTCTCAGTGCTAGTTGGCAAATACATAATAAAATCCACTAAAAGCAATGAGCATGATGCAGCTGAATCAGCAGACCTGGGGTTTCGACTTACGATAGATCGGGTAGAGCCGCTCAAGGCCGGGAGGATGTTTATGCATCTGCCGAGCGTAGCGATCTCATTGCTCCACGAACAGATATGCCCATCAAATTGTAGTTAGTTACATTTGCTCATACGTAGTGCACAATTTTGCAAGCTAGCAATTTTATGAGTGTAAAAATTTTATTTCAATTTCCTTAATTTTAAGTCATTTAATCCTGTGAGTTAGTTGCGGTAGATTCACAACATAACTCCTCTCTATCCAGTATAGCACAACTACTTCCTAATGTACAACTTGTTATACAAGTTTGTTCACTATAAACTTTTACATGCATTAAAGGCCTTGCTTATATAAATAATCAATATTACATTATTTATTACATCATTATTGGTAGATTTGGTCCAAATATTTATATTAACATGAAAATATGACAAGCACAAGGAAACAGGTTTGTATTTTCGTTCCTTGTCAATAGACCCATCGACAACATGTTCAAATATGCTGGAACTTCCTGCTTCAAGTCACATCATCAGGTCTGAATCTTTATACCAATTTTCTTAATTTTCTAACTAAAAACATATAAAAAAAAATACTTTTCACAAATTAAGTTTATGTTTAATCATTACATATTACTATATATATTCTTACTATTTAACATTAACTACTCTAATTTACTGAATATATCTGCATTGCGCCCTATACGGCATCTATTAGATTAAATTAAATTATGAGTGCCGCATCTTACTCTCTCGATAGATCAATTCTTAATCATCTCCCATCGAATACGGTCCTGAATATTCTCTGTGCGCTTATAAACACAACCAACTTCGGTTAATAAATTTTTCTCTTTAAACAGAACAATTAGAATATAACAACAGCTTATAAGTAATTATTTTATTGTGTTCCTTTTTTTTCTTAATAAATTACTATTCAATTTTGGATAGACGGAAAAAAATGAAAAAAATGTGCTTAGAAAATTCAAATTACTTTTCTTAATTAACCAATAATACAAAATCAAAAATTACATAAATTCAAAAAATAACACAACCAGCCCTAAATTCATTGTAATAAAAAACATCCACAATGATAAACTACTTATTACATTTAACATGTTCTTCGTCT
Organism: Clusia tigrina; assembly: GCA_920105625.2. NCBI lineage: Eukaryota > Metazoa > Arthropoda > Insecta > Diptera > Clusiidae > Clusia > Clusia tigrina. Next base: position 138,160,910 of record OV050031.1, read on the forward strand.
CAAATGCTCTTGAGAGCATAACGACCGAAAATCCACAAAAAATAACTTAGCTTATTGCTATTCACAAAAAATCATGTACACACAAATCGTTTTTTAAAGGTCACTTTTTAAGCATATGCCGAGCGTAGCGATCCCATTGCTCCTCGAACGGATATGCCCATCAAATTGAAGTTAGTTACGAGTACATTTGGTTATATGTAATACACAATTTTGCAATCTGGCAATTTTATGTGTGTGAAAATTTATTTTCAATTTCTTTAATTTTAAGTAAGATTATATTCCCGTTTATTTTGTACGTTAGCATTAGTTTAATTATTTAATTGTTATTGTAATAATATGTGTATCAATTAGTATATAAGTTCACACCTTTATTAAATAAATCAGTCAGTTTTTTATAATTGACTCCATCAACCACACGAATTTGTGTTCTTTCGATGGTATACTGTTTCATGCGCCATATGACAATCTCAACAGTTATATTGGTACAAACACCGAAACAGCAACCTAACCAATCAATTTGTGATTATGCTACGTTATACTGGTACAAACACCATATAACAAGTCATCAGCCATTTTGGTACAAGCACCGAACTGGCAACCAATTAAGGAAAATTGTCCATAAACAAGGCAATTTGAATTATTCAAAGGACATACTAAAAACTATGGGACAAGCGACCCAGTATATGTCAAATAAGCTGGTAAGGACCTGACAAGTGAATGTCAAGAGAAAATTAATAACGCAAATGAAATCAATTGTGCCCTATGCGGCGGAAATAATTATGCAAACTACAAAAGCTGTGAAATATACAAAGCCGTAAAAATTTTAAGTTTTCCATCTCTAGGCAAAAAGGAACCCGTATTATTACAGAGCAAACATATTACTGAAACAACAGTGATACCAGGTATAAGTTATGCACAAGTTGCACGTTCGTTAACTCTAAAGACCACAACAGGAAAAATAAAAAAATTTATTATATTATTGAACTTAAGGACATGGTGAAATTCCTAATCAATCAAATGATGGTTATTATTACAATGGTACTAACAAACTTACATGGACAAAAGTAATGTTTTAAAAATTTTATTCTGGAATGCAAATGGACGAACACAATATTACCTTGAGTTGAAGCAATTTTAATGACTATGTACTAATTTCAGAAATATATTTCATGAACAAAAGCTCTTTAGGCTTTCCTGGATTTACAATTATGCGACAGACCATCATGATGGATAAGCTCATGGTTGAACAGCTATCATAATAAAGGCAGCCATATACAACACCTCACATTCAATCGACCACTTTGCAAATTTTAGATAAATAAATATCAATTCTTCTCTCCCCAATATATTCATATTGTCCTCCTAGATATCTGATAATGACAGATCAACATACTGACTGCATGAAAACGCTTGGCACAAGATTCATTACATCTGGAGATCTGAATGCAAAACACACTGATTGCGGATTTAGGTTAACTAATAAAAAAGGGCGATAAACTGTAAATGAACATCCCACTGAACACAAAATTAGACATTGAACGTGGCATTATACATTTCAACGTTGACTTTGTACATTTGACATTGAAGTCCCAGACCCAGGAAGTAAATCAACCCAGCAGTATAAATCTAGAGGAAATAAACTTTCAACCGATATTTTCATTAGGAAACAAATCGTTGAGAAAAGAAAGCTGAGGAATAGGTGGCAGTTAACTAGATCACCTGAGGGTAAACGCAATTTAAACTTAGCCTGCAAAAATCTTAAGAAAAGTTTAACCAAAACAAAAAAAAAAATGGAAGTAGAAAATTATCTAAAAAAACTTGCCGCCTACTCACGATAGTAATTACTCATTATGGAAATGCACAAAAATCGAATAACAGATAGCTCGTTGACATCTCCCAATAAATAAAATGCAACAACACTGACTAAATACTTTGCAAAAGTTGTATCAAATGACAAATCGAATTATTTTGAAAAATGCAGTTATTTAAATATTGACATTGCAACTAAAATAAAGAAAACAAACACAGAAGAAATAATAAGTTAAATTAAAAAAGAATAAACCACAAAAAGTCACCAGAATATGATATGTTCACAGACAAAGGACTCGCAGAGATACCTACAATAAGATGTATTTAGGGAATATTATCAATTAAATGTTTGGAATACAATTCTTTCCCAAAGTATGGAAAGTTGCTCAAATAATTGCACTGCCGAAACCAAGAAAAGGAGATAAATCATCGTATAGACCAATAAGCTTACTTCCCATAATTTATAAAATTGGTGAAAAACTATTGCATGACAGACTTAACCAGATCTTTAACCAAACAAATTTAATACCAAATCATCAAAATTATAACAGAACTAGAATATAAAGGCATATATTTTTGGCCGTCGCAAAAGCATTTGACAAATTATCGCATAAAAGCTTGCTGCACTAACTGAAAAATGCGGCCACTTGACTACTATTTAATCGTCAAAAGTTATCTTAGTGATCGTTACTTCTACATCAATTATAATGATGACAGCTTCCTTTTTACCCTATAATATGCGGAGTTCCTCGGAGGAGTGCTTTAGGACAAATTCTATAAATGTTATATTCACCTCAGACATACCACTTCCAAAAGAACCAAATACAACGAGTGTTTCCTTTGCTTACTATAGAATCCATCTAACATCTGGTAAAAATCTAAATACTTCGAAATGGTTTGATAGCTGATGCTTAAAAATAAATGAAGATAAAACTGTACAAGTAATATTTAAAACTAAAATAAAATTCACCGCTACACCAATTAAAATTAAAAATAAACATATAAAAATACAAGCTACGGCTAAATACCTCGGTGTAGGCAAGGACTCAAAGCTAAATAGGGACTACTCCATCAAACAAAAAACAAAAATGAAAGAAAGATAGCGTCAAATATATGGGTTAATGGGTAAACAAGTATGGGGAACGGCTAAGCGGTCACACTTAACAAAAATTCAAAGACAGCAATCAACAAATATTGGTAGCGGATGTATGAAAAAAGAGGGGAAAAAATAAAAAATTAACAGTGAGCAGTTGCATATAAGTAGTAATTGCAACATCCACATAGAAACACAAACCGTGGAGATGAAATATTTATCAGCGTAATGATTGAACACATCCTAGTACTGAAAGCATACAAATATTCGGACTTTTCCACAGTTTATGGAAACGACGCATCTGTAATCAATCTCGGGAGTGATCATCCCCATAAAATGATAGTGGGAACTTTACTGACAAGACTTCATAATAATTAATTGCGTTTAAGGTTATATTTTACTCTTCAAGTAATACAAAGACGTATATTTATCAATGCAGCAAATATAGAATGTATAGTGTAATCTGTAGGTTTAATGAATGGCTGGTTGTTCATTTTTTAATAGATATTATATTCAAATAGTGCTATGATATAGTACCGGGTAACCAGGTAACGCGTATTTTTGTTTTAAAATGGATTTTGGGCATACATTTCAGCTCAATTGTTTTCGCTTCAGAAGTAAATGCTTTTAACACATTTTCGCCAATGTAAGTTTAGGATTAGCAGATATTTGCAATATATATACTGTTAATGCAAAATTTTGATTTGAATTTGTGGTTTTGAATCGCCAGTACTTAAACTGGGAATTCACGATGATAAATCACATTCTATCACCAGCAGCAATGGAACAAACGCACAGTGGGGCTGCACCACCCGTATTCGTCATTGACCAGGTGAGAAAGTGGTCTCTCAATTTTGACGGAGGGCGTGACCCGCTAACGTTTATAGAGCGAGTCGAGGAATTAGCAGAAGTGTACGACATAAATAAGAATTTCAACCTGCGTACTATCACTGAACTGTTGAGAGAGCGAAACTGTGGTACAGGAACAACATTCGAGAGTGGTGCGATTGGACTACATACAGAACATACTTTCTTAAGTTCTTCCTACCGGCCCATCACATGGAGAAACTCGAAGACCAGATTCGCCAGCGTCGCCAGGAACCAAGAGAAGCATTCTCCTTTATGAGGACGATCGACTGCTGCAAACAGAGAGCACCACCCAACCGAAGACAACTGCCAGGAGCACAGCATGGGTCAGAGCAGCGACACCAGACCTCATAATTAGATAACACATTGCACAGTGTCGGACAACGAATCTGTGCCACCGTTGCCACACCGCAAGGTTGGCACCAGTGAGAAAAAACCGACACATACTATGTGGACACAGCGACAGATCAAGGTGCAATCGAGTGCACCAACAATAGCAGAAGCGACGACAAGAGGGACAAACGTGACTCCAAAAGCCACCACCGAAAAAGTATTAAACAATGGAATGGGGCTACATGGAGAAACACAACAGAGAAACGGTTGCCAATCACAGGCGACTCAGCGATACGATTGAAGTCATATACATCCGACAGTGACAAGGGTAAAACGAGAGAAGACTAATACATCCGACAGTGACAAGGGTAAAACGAGAGAAGACTAAACGTAACCACACGGTGCCACCGCCAACACTGAATGCAATTTCCGTGGACACCGCCAACACTGAATGCAGTGTCAGGAGACCCAAGGCGGATTACTTACCAGCGGCAGTAGTGGCAGACACGATAGCCACTCTAAAGGAAACCCAAGCCAAGAGAACACGCTTGCGATATGAACGAACTCCTTACCGAGTTGTACTATACTGCGGAGAAGCATCCATTCTCTTCTGTACGCAAATTAGGGAGGAAGTCTGAAGACAGAACTCATAGATAACATCACAAAGGAGCCCGTACCAACGCCAAACGAAGAAATAGCTACATGCACCATTTTGCAAGGAAAGCACATACCAACAACATTACAGCATTCGATCGTCCGCGATATCCCACAAATGCTAAATACAAAAAAACAACGCAGCATACAACCATAACAAAATAAACCATCGGACCAACAAGCGTATGGAGTACAGAAAACTAAAGTCTTCTACTAATCACAACGACGGGAGCAACATGAAAGAGAGCAGCACACATGCCAACCGGACAGGAGCGCAAAGTATAAAGCAGTCAGTAAATATAAATATTCACAACAACAACAAGACGACAACACCCACACAACAACCAACAGGAGCCCTTTCAGGCCGCATTGACTGCAGGCAACAACACTTCTCGACAACTAGAGGTACTACAGCAAGGTGATTAACCAGCAGAAGTTGAAGGTGGCCCAAGAACAATTGGACCACAAAATAATTAACGCCGGCGAAGCGGCCCATCGGCGATTGGACCACACAACGGTCCACTTCCCAGCAATACAATGAACAGATCCCGGTGGCAGGTTTTGCTTTATAAGCACAGTAGCCCGGGCAGAAAGGTTTCTTTGATTCAGCATCGTTGGACGAGTGTCCAACGTATTAAGTTCCCAGTGCCACCAGCAGTGAATACGAGTAATACTTACTCTCACAGGTACACTTAAACAAACGAGACAGAACCAGGAGTTTATGGTTCTATCCGACTCTCCCTGGGGCACATATACGAACAAGCCAGAGCCAGAAGTTTATGGTTCTTACGGACTCTCCCTGGGACACATAAACAAACGGGACAGAGCCAGGAGCTTATGGCTCTAACCGACTCTCCCTGGGGCACATAGACGAACAAGACAGAGACAGGAGTTTATGGTTTTAACCGACTCTCCATGTGACACTTACACTAACTAAGCAGAAACCACGAATTAATGTTATTGATCACTTTCCTGGAGACTAGAACAAACAGCGAACACTACCACGAACACATAAACAGATTCTAGCGTAACAGTAATATATTAATGTAACAGCAAATAAGTTACAATATCAATAAAGGCACATATATAAAAATCTTATACATTTCTGTAAACTACCCTGGAACCCGCTGAGTTTTTACCCCAGCCAAATTGAGTCTTTACATTGGTAATTCAAAATTTTAATCTGAATTTGTTGTTATGAATTTTCAGTACTTGAACTGAGAATTCACGAAGAAACAAAACTGAAGCTAGTTTTTAATTGACCTTCTAGTACTTGAACTAGAAAACCAAGAAAAAGAAGAATTCAATATTTGTTGTTTTTAGTTCTAATTTGAACTGACTTTATTAAATCATTTCTTTCGTTTTTATACAAAATTAGCATATCAAAATGCATAACAAAAGATATAATCAGCAATTTTGTAGTTCGATGCAAGTTGCTCAACATATTTGCTAGAGTAGACTAAAGCAGCAAAAACAAAAATGTCGAATTCCCATCTGCTTAATGTGCAAAGAGCAACGAACTTTTGGTGTTATTATTGAATCAAAGAATAAATTATATAGAAATCAAAATTGTTATATATCAACATTATTACAAGACTCAACTTATTGTTATGCATTAAACAAAACTTAAAAATCTCGAATTAAAATATATGTACGAGTATATATGTACATTAACATTCTCCCCTGAGTTGGACGAATGTTCAACAAGCAAGTCTATAAGGCCACGCAGAAGCTACGAGCGAACGGCGGCGCTGATTGTTGTGCGGCGTCTGGAGTTCCTTCAGACAGAGGGATTTCCTCCATTGATGAATTTGATTGCGAAGCCGTTGATTGAGCTCTTCCATGCTGCTTCTCGTGCTGCTTGTATCTGATGAAGATCACCATGATAATGACAATTCTTTAGACAAAGGCCGAATAACCAACTGCAAAGCTATGGTATTGATGGATTTGCAGTTTGTTTGGAAGGTCGTTGATTTCGTGTGCTTCCAAAAATGTTTGCAGCCTTGACAATTCCTTTAATTGTGGTTCATAATCAACCTCTATGTTGTAAAAGACTGGAAGTGATTCTGGTTTTGTTATGTTTACATTGACACCCTTTCTGATTGCGTTGAAGGAAGTGCTTGGATATGATGATAATATTTGGTTGCTTGTTATAGTTAAGAGTTGATATTTTAACACACATCCTGCCGTCAACTCGAGAAACTGGACCCTTCCAGTGATATTTGTGAGACCTGGTTATTGCATACTATTGTTACTTGTATTGTTGTTTCCAGAGAGAACATCCATTACTTTCTTTCATTGGTTTGTGTCTACACATGATCTCCCCTATGCTTAAGTTTATACCGGGATCGAGTTTCAATGTGAATAAACTGTCCATGCAAGCACAAATTTCTGATCCCTTGTTGTATATGGATTGCTTGTTGGCACAAAGATATAATTCGTTTCCCATTCTGAAATAAGACTGTAGATTTTCAATCGTGGTTGGAAAGTTCTGATCTCGATGCAAGTTGATCGCCAGAATTGTTGTACATAATATTATTGTCACCATAGTGATTTTTATTTTTGTTGGAATTAGTATTAGCCGGTACAAGTTAAAAAGGTTCAAGCAGATTAGCGGCACAGTTATCTGGAAGACTACATGTTTCTCTGTTATTACTGCCTTAACTACCATTAACTTGTATATCAATAGGTGGTCGCCTTGATAACCTGGTATTTGTATTGGTGGTGACAAATGTGTTGTAATTTTTAAGATTTCATCATTAAGCTGCTGTGGTGATAACAACTGAGGACTGATCTGTCGGTGATGAACATTTGTGAGAACATTTATGAGAGCTGTTTGAATACTTTGAACGTTTGGTGTCATGAGGGAAAGTAGAGGAGCTTTAGTTAGGAACATCTTGAATGTATGCTCCTAATTCATCATGCAGTATTTGTTTTTTGATGTCAGTCAGTCTTCTTTCAAGTTTTTCGAAAGATATTTGAGCGGAGGTTTGATCACGTTTGATGATGTTAATGGGTGAATCAATTACTGAGATTTGCTGTTTGATCATACTTGTTAAGTGTTGTTCGTTGTTATTGATGGCCGTTATTGTTTCTGGCATCTGAAAGATGAGTCCCTACCAAATTAAATCCACCTCTTTTTTGACGATAACTTGCTAAAAAATTTGTATCCAGGTCCAGTTCTGCACTTGTTTGTTGAAACTATGTAACTAGTTCATCGCATATTGCTGCTGGCTGTATTTCTTCGCACATGCGATACATACCCGTGGCGCCATCCTTCAATAGTTGGATTTCAGTACGCAAAGGTTTCAGATCATAATAAATCACCAGTTTCCATTTACTAGCAATGATTTGGCTTGATCCGATATGTTCAAAATGTATACCTACATTTAGATCAAAGTTTATAGCCTTGACGGATTCACACACTACTAGTGGCACCATTAGGCTGAACAGTCGTGCCGTTTTTATTCCTCTTGATGGCCCTTCGTTCAATTCGTCGTTTCTCTTTCTTGTAGTCACCTCTTCGTTATATTCTGCACCAGTATGTGAGTCTGTGGGTAGTGGAGCAAGCCAATGTATTGCACGTTTATAAACTCTCGTTGCTGTCTTAATCTCAGCAACTGCTCCATCTGGTCCGTTATAGACTTCTACTATTCGACCAAGACGCCACTGCATAAAAGGAGCATTGTCTTTCTGATGATCTCCATGTCGCCGAGTTTGATGTTATCTCTTTCTCTTATCCACTTGTGTCGTTGTTGGAGTTCATTGAGATATTCATTGGACCATCTCATCCAGATATTGTGTTTTAATTGCTCAACCAATTTCCATCTTGACAACAGTGATTGCTTTGTTGAGTCTGCTTTGCTATCTACTTGTGCGGTGAGTGATTTTCCTCCGAGGAGGTGACCTGGCGTTAGTGCTGTTAAATCTGAAGGGAACGATGATAGTGGCGTTAGTGGCCGGGAATTTAATATGGCCTCTATTTTTCAGAATCACAGTTTCCAATTATTCATATGTCATTGAAGCCAACACGACACTTCTTAATAGAAAATGTTTCGCAGATTTAACTGCTGCTTCCCACAGTCATCCGAAATGAGGGGCTCTGGGAGGGATGAATTGGAACTGTATTGCTTTTTCACTGCATGGTTTTCCAATTGGTCTTGAGCGCTTGATGAATGGAGTGCTGATGATAACTCTGTCAATTGATTTCTTGCTCCGACGAAGTTGGTAGCGATATCACTATATAGGTTTTGACAGCGACTTCTTCGACTTATGAATCTTGTGAGGGCTCCGCTCCGGGGTAAACGCTTCTGTTGACAGCTCTGTTACTAACTCCAGATGAACAGCCTTAGAGGCAAAACAATTGAATACAGCTAAGTTCGCTTTGGTTGGCTTCTTTTCATGGACTTAATACGACCGCGTAGACAACACCAGTATCGAGCTGGTGTGACTCTTGTGCTGGCAAGTGTCCCATCATTTGTTGTACCAATTGAGGAGAGCTTTATTGCATCGGATACAATACTGAAGAGTCGATCGAGTGGTTGTTTTTCCCTTTATTGGCCAAAAAGATTGCCTTATGGTTCTAAGCAAGGCTTGAGGACCACAGTGCTTGTTCTCCTCATGCAGTTTAATGAAGAGTAACTTGAGCGGCGGGTGCTTAACATCGAATGGCAGTTTAACAGCTTCTAGTCGTCTTCCACTCGCAGACTGTTCATGTCATATAAAAATGGTGATAAGCTGCTGAGTGAACTGCTAATTTTGATTTGATTGTGTTGCTTCAGGTTTTGGATTTCTTCTTTGAGGTCACTGACCTGATGGTCTTGACGATGACCGCTAATGCCAGATCCAGTTCGATTGTAAAGTAATGTTTTTTACTCTAAAATTCCTTATGCTCTTTGTGTTATTTATAAATCGCAAGACATATCCAACGATTCTTTGAATTATGACAAACAGTTGCGACGGTTTATTTGATAAATCCATTCTCCATTTACTTGCTTCGTTTTATCTGATTCAGTGAGAAATGAAGTGGCTGTATCCCTTTCCTTTTTGATGTAAGAAGGAATTTGCAGCTGGTGTGACCATGCTGGGGGCCATAGGTCTTGTCCTGCTTGCAGAAACAAAAGCTTTGTATGCTTACAATTGTACATTTATCCAATGAAGCACAACCTCTGAATTGGTCCAAAAAAAGATTAGTTTATACTCGAACCGCAAGTTGGGCACCAACTAGTGCGGCACAGAGTGGCAATCGGGGCGGAGTTTGTATTTTAAGTGGAGCAACAGGGATTTTTGCGCATAATGACTGCGTCATTATCCTGCCATCCTTTAGCATTGCTCGTATGTAAGCTGCCGCTCAGAAGGCCCTTTCGGAAGCATCAGCAAATATGTGTAGATATTGTTTAAGTGGTTCAGATTTTCTCGGTATGCTGTCTTTGTGGTGTTGATATCTGATGGTAGAACCTCATCCCATGATAAGTTTATTTGTCATAGATGCTGCGTGAATATTTTTGCTTTGACGATTACCGGTGCTAGTAGTCCAAGTGGACAAACAAATCGGAGCTGACTGTTCGTTTAGTGATTGCCCACACAGGATTCAGCGTTGATCTGACACAGAATACGTCTACCTCCAGCAACTACAAGAACTTCAGGGTATTTAAGGGGTCATTAGTGTCATTCTATCTTCCTGGTTACCTTGTGGATATTTGGGAATGATTTGGACTCCATTTTCGTAAATTAAATCCATGTGTGTTCAACATTTTGATCAGCTGTCCTTGCATTTATGGCAGTAGCCAGATTGTCTGATCCTCCAAGACTACCATCCACATAAAAATTATCATGGAACATTTTAGCTCACAAAGGATGACTTATCATTTTGTCGTTCGCGATTCGTTGCAGGCGTTTGGTCGCTAGGTACGGTGCTTCCCGCATACCATATCTAATGGTGTTTAGTTGATAGTACCCAATGTTTGATCTAGGATCCATTCTCCATATGATGACTTGATATCGTCGATCTTCTGGATGTTTTAGGATCTGCCGATACATCTTTCGATATCGATGGTGAAGACAAAGCGTGACAATCGAAAGCGTTGCAGTATTGAAAAAGTTCGCTTTGAACTGTGGGCCCCGTATACATTAAATCGTTCAATGAATATACTCTCGTGGTTTTGGCGGATGGTTGTTTGTGCGCAATTTGGTTGTTGTGGTATCGGGTTTTAGAACACAATGATGAGGAAGGGAGTAGTTAGGAGACAGCATTGAGTCAAAGTTCACCTTCTTTATGTTTCCCAATATTTCGTGGGGGGTAATATGGTCAGCGGACCCCTCCTAGCTATTTTCCATTGCGCGTCATCGCCACTCCTGGTGGCGGAGGTCTTTCATAATGGCGGCGGTGGTGTCACTCACCGCAGCCCATTTCTCCGGGCTCTCGAGCATATTCTGCACTATGTTGTTGGGAACCACGGGCTCGCCACATACTCCTTGTAGTGCCACTCTAGCACTTTCATAATGTGGGCAATAGAAGAAGACATGTTTGGGATCTTCTATCTCTGTACCTCCACAGTTTGCACAGTAGGGGGATTCCTCCAAGTGGAATCTGTGCAGGTATGCCCGAAAACCTCCATGGCCCGTCAGCAATTGTGTGACGTAGTAATTCACCTCACCATGCGACCTGCTTACCCATTGCTGAATGTTGTGGATCAGCCTTCTTGTCCAGCGGCCATTTGTAGAAGTATCCCACTGGGCTTGCCACTCTTGAAGGATCTTCCGCTTTCCAATTTCCAAGAGCTCTTCTACATTTGTCGCGTGTGTCCCTTTGGCGTGGTAGAGGTTCATCGCTTCTTTCGTTAGCAGGTTCACGGGAATCATGCCGGCTATTACCAAGATGGCATCTGTGGATACGGTGCGGTATGCGCAGATCACTCGTAGTGCACTTCTTCTGTATGCTGCCTCAATGGTGCGGACGTAAGCCTTCACATCCGCGTTTTTGGCCCATATTGGCGCCCCATAGAGAATAATGGATCTGACAACCCCGGCGATGAGTCGCCTTTTCCGCTGTCTGGGTCCTCCCACGTTGGGCATTATTCTACATAGGAGAGAACATGTGTTTGATGCCTTATCTCCCACGCGCCGCAGATATTCTTTGAAGGTAAGCCGCGCGTCTATCCACATTCCTAGGTACTTAAGGTGTGGAATCGTGGTTATGGCACATCTACCAACTCTTATTTCCACTACCTCCAATACTCTGCGGCGCGAAACCAGGATTGCCTCGGTCTTGTGTTCAGCCAAGCTAAGTCCAACGTTTGCAAGCCATCTTCCGACGGTAGCCACAGTTCGGTTGCCCTCTGCTACCACCTCCTCCAAGTATTTAGCTGTGATTACCAATGCTATGTCGTCCGCGTATCCGATGATTTTGACACCATCAGGGATCTTTCCAGAGTAACGGTCCAAGCACCGATCCCTCCACTCCACACCTTTTTCGGACTGGTAGAGCAGGATCGTGTCGCTGAAGTATCTGGCAATCATTCGCTTTAGGTCGATGGGTACCCCAAAGGTTGCTAACGCTCTGGCTATGCGCTCCCAGCTAGCTAAGTTGAAACCGTTTTTGACATCGAGGGTGACCACAAGGCAATACCTCTTGGTTCCACGCCTCCATCGTTTCCCCTGGATCGCTGTTTTAGCCGTCTGGACAAGTTCGTTGATGGCGTCCACGGTAGATCGAGCCTTCCGGAAACCATGTTGCCGTTTTGAGAGCCCTCCCGATTGTGTAATGGCCTCATCAATCCTGTCACAGATTATCCGCTCCAGAATTTTTCCCGCCGTATCTAACATGCAGAGCGGGCGGTACGCTGAAGGGTCCTCTGTTCCTTTGTTGGCTTTCAGCGCCAGGACCAATCGTTGCCTCTTCCATCTCTTGGGGAAAATGCCTTCTCTCAGGCAAGCGTCGTACATTTTCTTCAGTGGCTCTGGGTTCAGTGCAGCTGCGGTCTTGAGCAATCGGTTGGGGATTCCATCTGGGCCGGGTGCTTTCTGGTCTCCAAACATCCCAACCGCCCGCAACACCTCATCTATAGTCACACTGGGTACTGATTCCTCCGTTTGCTCCAGAGGGAGCTCGTATGGGACATAATTCTGTACTGGAAAGAGCTGTGCCACTATGCGTCTGAGCAACATTGGACAGGTTGGGGCTGGCTGCCTATAACAGGGCAATTTTCGCATGACAAGTCTATATGCCATTCCCCATGGGTCATCCTCAACTTGAGCGCATAATTCAGCGAATCTGGTGCTCTTGCTCTTCTTAATTGCCTTCTTTAGAATATTTCTGGCTTCCTTGAAGGCCTGGTGCTTCTGCAGGGAATCTGGTTTCCGTATGGAACGTTTATGCCTTCTCCTCTCAGCATGGCATGCTTTGCGGAGCTCGCCTATTGCATCCGTCTACTAGTAGACAGGTTTATGCCTCCCACCATATGCTCTCCTGGGCATTGCTGCGTCGCAGGCGTGTTCTACCTTCCTTGCCAGCTGATTCGCCATTTCTTCTGCATTGCCTTCCAGCACCAAACCTTCAAGCACCATTTCTAGGACGTCTTCGTCAAGGCTGTTTGTCCTCCAGCCTCCAGTTCGCAGATGATAGCTTGGTGGTCGCTGTGGATGTATACGTCACTCACCAGCCATTTTTCTCCCCTCACCAGCCTGCTACTTACGAAGGTTAGGTCTATCGCAGAACTGGCACCTCCTCTGGCAAAAGTCATCTCGCCGGTATTCAAGAGGATCACGTCAAGTGCTGCGAGTGCATCCATGAGGATATGACCCTTTGGCGTAGTCCGGCCGCAGCCCCATTCAGGTGCCCATGCGTTGAAATCGCCAGCAATTACTACAGGGTTCCTGCCGTGTGCATCTAGAACGAGTCTATCTACCGCCGACTTAAACTCATTAGTAGTTAGGATTGGTACCATGTAGCAACTGTAAACCGTGGTTCCTCCTATGGTTGCCCTGACGTAGTTTTCATCCCTCCTGACGTCCGCGAGTTGAGGTGGCTTGACTCCACACACCCATATTGCAGCTCGGCAAGTATTGTCCTCGACCCAGACTCCTTGGTGATTCCGACGATATGGTGCACTGAGCACAGCGGCGTCGATCTTGTTCTCTCTCACCGTCTGCTCAAGTAGGTCTAGTGCAGCTGCGCAGTGATTGAGGTTAAAATGGAGTAACTTCATTTTTTGCGGCCTTTGGTCTTGCAGATTGCACAGGTTGGGCTTTTGCCACACTCGCTGGCGTTGTGGCCTTCGGCGCCGCATCTGTAGAACCGATTCCGCCAGTCCTCCTTGCTACTGCACTTTTTGGCAATATGCCCAATTTCCATGCACTTGTAGCAACGTGTGGGTACTACCTTTCCACGCACCCGACAAGAGGTCCATCCGACTCTTAGTTTCCCGGCCAGTAGCACCGTGGCTGCCAGAGGGGCAAACTGATGGTTGCTGTTTCCGTTCCACCGTACGCTTTCCGAAGGAACCTAGTCGCGGTCAGGTGGAGCTTTTCGAAGGTGCTCAGCTGTTTGCACAGCGCTTCGTGAACTTCCTCTACCGTGGTGATCTCGTCCAAATCCTTTATTTCCAGCAGAGTCTCCTGGGTGAGTTCAGGCACCTCCACACTAGTCCCCAGTGTATTTGCTACTGCTTCTTGCAGAGTGACCGTCTTCGGATCCGCTGTCGTGGCTATTTCGAGTAGCACCTCACCTTTCGCGGTCTGCCTTACCTTCTGGACCCTTTCGCCCAATTCCCCAAGGCACGGCTCCGTCTTTATCCTCCACAAGACCTCCGCAAAGGGTGTCACCCCCGTACCATTGATAACAATGCCATCAGGTCTAGTCGGCTTCGCTTTAGCGAGTATCTTCGACTTTCCCCGGGGGCGAGCACGAACCACTGTCCACTCTGGCTTTCTCACCACTGCATCGGGTCTATCCACTTCAGACTTGGTGGTATTCTTAGCTGCGGCGGCCTTCACTTTGGCCGCCCTTGCCGCACCCGCCTTCTGGCTTTTGGGTACCACTCGGCTCGTCTGGCTGGTTCCGTCGTCTTCTGCATTTTCACGGGGACGCTTGGAATTACTACGCAAGCCGCGTAGCTCCTTGCCAGTGGCAATGCGCTGGCTCGCTGAATTAGTGGTGGTTGAACAGTGACTATGCCATCGGCATCCCGTTCTTGTACCACTTCTAGGCACATGTCGCGGATCTTCGCCGCCTTTCGTTTAATATCCGAATGGACATTATGTCGCTCTGCAATGTAGCTGATGATGCCACTCTAGCACAGCCATTTTCCCTTTAGCATTCAATTCCGGCGGCGGGTAGATTGCCATGTTCTCTAGCATGTCAGACTTACATGCCACTCATTTGCATCTCCCCCGGATCACCGAGCGAGTTTCTCTGCACCGTCAGTCGCTGGTCTTCCCCACTACTAGGTGGGGTCCGGCGCAGTAGGGAGCTTCTATTGAAAGGGTCCTGCTCCCTGCTTTTGTTTTTTGCTCCCTCGTTATTGCTGTTGTTGTTGTTTTCTTTGTTATTTATCTTGTTCATGTGTTTTGGGTCCCCGCTCAGAGTCGTTATCGCTGCCTGTAGTACAGTCGCCTTCATGATCCCATGGTTGTCTATGTCGGAGCAGGGACGCCATGCAAGGGTTGACACAAGTCCTCATGGGAGCTTGCATACAGAGCCAGATCAGCGTTAGTCGGGAATGTTACATCCGAGCCTGTACCGCCAACTTAATGGGGTCGGACATCGAGCGTTCTCCGAGACCTGCCAAGCTTTTTAACGGTACGAAGGCAATTGTGGCATTAAGCTGCCAGCCATTTCGATAAAATTTCTCTCTTATGTACTAAGGTGACAGCATGCCACAATCGTCAGCCCATAATTCCCAAAAAAATGTCCGGTATCACACACTTAAGGCCTTTCCGGTCTCGACCTTAGTAGCGCTAAGCGTTTGTCGCACAGCTGCCCCAGGCATATGGCAGCTGACCAAGGTGTTGGTTATCTGAAATCACTCTTGGATTTTTATGGTCCAACGATGATCCCACGAATTCTCTCGGTGGTGAAACGATGCTCCGCGTCCGTCCCTCGGTGGTCCATCGTTGTCTATCGGTTCCCCTTCAGACGCCCCGCCGGGGTCATCGCTGAAAGAGTCGTTGCTCACTTTGGCTAGCAACCAGCAATTGCTGGTATACCATTGCCCGGGGCCGCCACGAGGAGGCAGTGAGTTTTCTTGGAAGAGTTCTCTGTAAGGATCGCCCTGGCCTCTCCCCAGTGAGTGGCTATCAGACTCTTTACCTTAAGATTATCTACCCTGACCCCCGTAGGTATTTTACCCAAAAAAAAACTGGCGTTCTGTAGGTGACAGATGTAGACATTTCTTGCAGTACTACAACGGATGAATACCATTGTCACATAATTTGCAGTTACTGCGCTTGGTCGATGTTGCAATAGAGGACACAGCTCTGTTGTGTGTTTGTACCATTGCAGCTTTAACCTTGGGGCCCATATCTTCCATTCAGTGGAATTGGCATTCCAAGGACAGCAAGAAGGTATCTACCCCTTGTAATTCCTTTGGATGTGTAAAGGATTGTTCAAATCGAGTTTGTGTTGATCAATCAAGTTTCTTTATTAGCAGATGAAGGAGAATCGGATCCCATGGTCCTGCATCAACCCCCAAATTGTCCAGAGCCAAGGTGCATTCAAGTGTTGTGTCGTGCAAGTTCTTAGCTGTTGCGGCAGTTGATGTCCTTGATGCCTGATTCAATAATTTTTCGATTAGCGTAGCTTCTAGTACCCTTCTATGGTTGTACCGCTCTTGCAATAACGTCCAAGCGCCAACATACTTCTCTTCCGTCAGGGAGAAGTGGCTGCTTAATTTTGCAGCTTTTCTTGAAATATTTG
Source organism: Clusia tigrina (assembly GCA_920105625.2). Taxonomy (NCBI): domain Eukaryota; kingdom Metazoa; phylum Arthropoda; class Insecta; order Diptera; family Clusiidae; genus Clusia; species Clusia tigrina. The sequence continues at coordinate 138,177,580 of OV050031.1, forward strand.
TCTTTAGATACCACATTTTTTACACCGGTGCTAATGGCTGCTTGTCGATTAATTGGGAAAGCAGATCGAAAAATTGTTGCCCCTTCAAGGAATTACAGTTGAAATGTGGAATGTTTACTTCGTTGAACTTTGTTGTTTGCTTTTCTCTCGGAGCTGAAACAGCGACTCTGGTACCTTGGCATTGATCTACTCTAATAGAGAGGTCAACTAACTGGTGGTGTACCATTTCATATAATTGATCGTACTCTGCTTGGTCAAACCTTCTATTGCCGGATGTTCCAACATTTCCCAATGCTCGTCATACACCAATTCTATTTGGGTCCAAAGATGACTGATACTGTTTATTTTTAGTGGATACAATTGCAATAGCTGGTTTTCTTGAACTGCTTCCAGATTGTTGAGTGCTGGCCTCCCTTTGCTGTTCTGCAAGCTCCGATAAATTTGCCATCGTGTATATATGATAATACTTCAGCACTTAAACTGATATATCAAGTCGGAGTTAATTCAAAATGTTGTTTTGAATTTGTGGTTTTGAAATTCCAGTACTTGAACTGGCAATTTACGATGAAACAAAATTAAAGTTTGTTTTAAATTGACATTCTAGTACTTGGACTAGAAAACCACGAAAAAAAAAATGTCAATATTTGTTCTTTTCAGTTCTAATTTGAACTGACTTTATTAAATCATTTCTTTCGTTTTTATACAAAATTAGCATAACAAAATGCATAACATAACATATAATCAGCAATACTATAGTTCGATGTAAGCAGCAAAAAGTGTAGAATTTCCATAAGTTTAATGTGCAAGAGGATTAAAATTTTTGTTATGCAAAGTGCAACGAACTTTTGTTCTTATTACTGAATCAAATAATAAATTATACAGAAATGAAAATTGATATGTATCAACTTTATTACAAGACTCAACTTATTGCTATGCAATCAACAAAACTTCAAAATATCGAATTAAAATATATGTACATTACCCTACGTCTCCACGGGCAATTTTTGATTGCAATGGTTGGCAATATTTTAATGGTGGGCATCGCGATGTTATGCCATTGTCATTTTGAAAATGCCGTCAAGCAATCTAGTTCGCTGTACCCACGCTTGAAAAAATTTTTTATTTATACGATGAAGAGGAAAAAAGAAGGAAACCGAAATTCTGGGTGAATCCTTTATTACAAAGAATGCAAATGCACAGTCTCCATTCATTTTAGCGTTTTTATTAATTTAATAGATGCCGTAAAACGAAAATGTCCGCCGATGCTTCCACTGTGAGCGTCACGAAAAAATGAAAAAAGGCTGTCAAACAAACAAAATGACAACTGATTGCAACACAGCACGTTGGCAATTTATGGCATAACATATTTCATAACATAAATTGCCAACTTGGAGTCTCCATTGGCAATTTGCTTGAAATTGGCATACCATCAAAAATTGCCCGTGGAGACGTAGGGTTAACACCATTTACGTCTAGTGCACAGATTTACTTTTACAGTCTACTTCACAGCAATTGAATAATTTATTTAAAAAGTTTCGGAGCCGTACCGAGATTCCCGTGGCGTTACATTACGAAGATATCTTCTGCAGAATAGTTAAATAAAGTTATTAAATTTTTCATGGGTCTGCTCAAGTCAGATGTAGCAACATTTTTTCCGGCACAGCTGATATCATCGGATATAACTGAGTACATTCCGAGATTGATTTATAAAAAAAGAATAAAATTTATAAATTTTGCATATAAATAATTTCGCATTTCTAAGGCATATGATCTAATAATACCCATAAGTAATTGAAAATATCTCGTAAGACTTCCGAAATCTAAACTATCAAGTTCTAATTTCAACTATTGGTGTTAGATATTAGAGTAAGAATAAAAAAATTAAAGGTGTCTATAATTTTAACTGGCTTAAGATCCAAATTCTATCTTTCAGTTGTAGTGCCACATATACGAGTACTTAATAAAAAATAAATGTTAAATATTCAATTACATATTCCGACAATTCACTCAAAATTTAAAATTAATGAGGTCGTATCCACAAGAGTTTTTAAGTTTAATGTTTGAAATCGGACCTTATATTCTTTTGTCTGAAATTGGCGTAAAAAGTTGTAATCACTGTTATATCTGTTATTATTATTAATTATTTGTGACTTCCTTTTTTTTTAAGAGCTTCAACGCTCTTTATAGAGTAAGTTTCCCTTCCAGTACAAATTGTACATACTACAGTTTTTCCTTTCGAGGGCAATGTAGTGTAAATGTCCCGCCACTGCATTGAAGACAAACGGTATTCAGTTACAGTGATAAGTAATAGGCCCTTTCCATAATATTATGCATAATGTTAAAAATTTTTAATTCTTCCGTGTATAGAATTTTAAAGTCTTTTGATTAGAATGGAGTGGGGCATACTTTTTAATAGTACATTGAAGTATTTTTCTTCTGTTAATTCACACCTTAGAAAATCTTTCGTCATATCGAGATTTTCTTCTATTTTTATATATATATATTTTTTTGTGTTTGTTGGAATTTTAGATTCCTGTTAAATCGTGTTCGCTATCTGTGAAAGTTGGATATTTTGTACACAACTTATAATATTGGAGGCTGTTTTGACATATTTTATTGGTCTTTTGCAGCGGAACATTAAGTTCATAAATGCAGATCTTGTTTGAGGTCTTCTGTGATAACAATATAAGCGTCTTGTTTTGATTTTATTTCCCGGACAAATTATTTTCAAATTCATGTCAAGAATTAGTTTTGCTTGACTTTTCTACCTTGAATATGCAATATTCGTGAGAGTTGGTCACTGCATGTTCCAGATATTGTTTACTTTGGATATTATAGTTTTTGTTGTTACTTCTGTTTTAATGCCAAACATAGAATCTAATTGACTTGGATTAGGCCGGAGAATATTAGATTAGACCTCAGAAGGAAGTCTTCAAGCATTAAGACAAATTATGCCCATTCTACTACAACTCTAGAACTAGAAACGAGATAGAGGATTTATGAAAGGGAAGGGAAAGAGTTAAACCTTTTCAAACTCTTTTTGACTCTTTATGAGTCCTAGAAGTCTGTCCAGAAACAATGAATGTATATATTAACGTTATCAAAATCACAAACGCTCTCTTTGGTGTCTGTAAAATAACACAACTCCTTTATTAGCTTTCAATTACATCAAACCTTATTTAATTAAGCTTACATCTAAATCTTCTCTTAAAAATATTCCTCTTATTCTTATTCTAATTTCTCTTATTCTTATTCCAAGTTCTCTTATGGCTATTTAGGTTTAGTTTCATAGTAAATATATAGTGACATACGTAAACATGTATGTACGTATGAGTGTGTATGTAGGTATGTATCCATGTATATATGTATTCTTATATTACACCTCCACCGCTAGAATAAGCAGTCCCTGCTTATGCAAATATATATAAAATTAATTATGTTATTAGTTATAAAATTTTTAATATACATATATGTATGTACATTTTTTTCTTTATGTCTTTCGTTTTACTTGGGACTTATATATTTTTTTAAATTTATTATCATTTGAAATTAAGTAATTTCCATCTTGTATATAATTTTCAATTTTCTTCTATTTTGGCTTTGATTTGCTAACCCTGTTATTATTAACGATGTTGTTGGCAAAACCGTCTGTATTTGTTACTTTTAAGTTGTGCCGAATTCTGTTTTTGAACATTATTTTAGTTCTACAAGAATTTTCGTTTGATTTTCCGATAAATACTTGATTTTTAAACATATTAATAGGATTTTCTGTGATTTTAATATAATCAGCATCATCGCTTTCTGCGCTATGAACTGTATTAATTTTTGGCTCTTGCTTTAAGTACTTAATAAGATGATGAGCTATCTTTGAGTAGTCTTTGATAAAACGTCTATAAAAACCAGTTATGCCTAAAAATGATTTTAATTCTTTTTGTGTTTTAGGTAGAGCTATTTTATCGATAGTTTTAAGTTTTGCAGGGTTTGGTTTTATGCCTTCAGCAGTAACAACATGGCCTAAGAATTCAGTTTCTTTAGCCAGAAACGTGCACTTTTCAACTTTCAATTTCAAATTAGCCTGGCTCAAACGTTTCAATACTTTTTCTATTGCTTCTAAATGCTCTTCTATCGGATAACAAATATTTAAATCTGTTTAAATATTGTTTTAATATTTTTTTCTTTTTTTCCTCGTCGCCATTAACGTTATCAAAATCACAAACGCTCTCTTTGGTGTCTGTAAAATAACACAACTCCTTTATTAGCTTTCAATTACATCAAACCTTATTTATCTAAAGCTTACATCTAAATCTTCTCTTAAAAAGATTCCTCTTATTCTTATTCTAATTTCTCTTATTCTTATTCTAATTACTCTTATGGCTATTTAGGTTTAGTTTCATAGTAAATATGTAGTGACATACGTAAACATGTATGTACGCATGAGTGTGTGTTTTTTATTTTTTATTGGTTCGGAGGTGGAAATCTGCAAACAGACACTGGGCGCTCTCGCACCAGTAGTGTGGGGCTCTTACCCACTAAAACCAGCTCCTCAGACGCCGCCCAGACGGTACATAGCCGTTAAGCAATACTTCGTCTGGGAGTGGGTTGGTCAACGGACCCCTCCTATTGATTCCCTGAACGTCGCCGCCACTCCAAGTGGCGGAGGTCTCGCATAATTGCGGCCGAGGTGTCACACACCACGTCCCATTTCTCCGGGCACTCGAGCATATAGTGCACGAGGTTGTCCGGTGTCACAGGTTCTCCGCAGACTCTTTGCAGTACCGCTCTGGCACCGCTGTATCGTGGACATGAAAAAAGAACATGTTCCACGTCCTCGGGCTCCGTGCCTCCACAATTGTCGCAGCAGGGGGATTCCTCCAGCCGGAATCTGTGTAGGTACGCCCGGAAACCTCCGTGGCCGGTCAGCAGCTGTGTGACGTGATAGTTCACCTCGCCATGCGACCTATCCATCCAGCGTTGGAGATCAGGGATCAACCTCCTCGTCCAACGGCCCTTTTCGGATGCATCACATCGGGCTTGCCACTCCTGTATGGTGCTTTGCCTAATGCCTGCTATGCGATCTTCCGCACTCAGCTCGTGCGTACTTTCGCCGTAGTATAGGCTCCACGCCTCCTTGGCCAGCAGATCCAGCGGGATCATACCGGCTATAACCAGCGCGGCGTCTGCAGACACAGTACGGTGTGCTGAGATCGTGCGGAGCGCATATCTCTTATACGCCGCCTCTATGTTGCGAACGTAGGCCTTTATTCTCGACTTCTCAGCCCATATGGGCGCTCCATACAGGATTATGGATTTGACGAGCCCTGAGATGAGCCGTCTTTTCCAGTACCGTGGCCCTCCGAGGTTTGGCATTATCCGGCACAGCTGGCAACAGGTCCGCGCTGCCTTCTCACCTAATCGCCGAAAGTGCTCCTTGAACGTCAGTCTTGCGTCAATCCAGACGCCTAGGTATTTGAGATGTGGGGTCGTGGTAATGGTGCAGTCACCAACCCTTATCTCCAGCACCTCCTGTACCTTTCGACCTGACACAAGGATAGCCTCCGTTTTGTGCTCTGCCAGCTTCAGTCCAACATCCGCCAGCCATCTTCCAACAGTGGCCACTGTGTGATTGGCCTCTGCTATTACCTCCTCCAGGTGTTTCGCCGTGATCACTAGCGCTATGTCGTCCGCATATCCGATTATTTTAACGTAATCGGGCACCCGTATTCGGAGAATGCCATCGTACATAACGTTCCAGAGAAGTGGCCCCGGTACAGACCCCAGGGGAACTCCTCCGGTGATCTTGTACGTTTCTACACCTCTATCGGACTCGTATAATAGCATCCTGTCGCTAAAATAACTAGTGATGATTCGCATTAAATAGATGGGAACTTTGAACTCTGCCAGCGCTTCTGCTATGCGCGCCCAGCTGGCCGAGTTAAAAGCGTTCTTGACGTCGAGGGTGACCACGAGGCAATACCTCTTGCACCCCCCTTCCATCTCTGGCCCTGCATCGCCTCCTTCGCCGTTTGGACGAGTTCGTCAATGGCGTCCACGGTAGATCTGGCCTTTCGGAAGCCATATTGGCGCCTCGCCAGTCCTCCAGCATCCACTATCGCCTCGTCGATCCGGTCGCATATAATCTGCTCCAGGACCTTCCCTGCTGTGTCCAACATGCACAGGGGACTGTAGGCCGATGGGTCCTCTGCGGGCTTATTGGCTTTAGGTATCAATACCAGCCGCTGCCTTTTCCACCGATTCGGGAAGACTCCTTCCCTAAGACAGGCGTCGTAAATTTACCTCAGTGTTTCTGGGTGTAGTGCAGCTGCGGGTTTCAGCACTCGGTTGGGAAGTCCATCTGGGCCAGGTGCCTTCTTGTCCCCAAATTTTCCAACCGCCCGCAAAACCTCTTCTGTCATTACACTGGGTACTTCTTCGCCCAGCTCGGGAGAGAACTGATCAGGCACATAATTTTGCACTGGGAAGAGCTCTCCCACAATGCGTTTGAGCAAGTTTGGGCAGCTTACGGCTGGCTGCCTGTAGCAGGGGAGCTTTTTCATCACGAGCCTATATGCCGTGCCCCACGGTTTGTCTTCAACCTGTGCACATAGCTCGGTGAAACTCCTGAGTGTGTGTATGTAGGTATGTATCCATGTACTCGTATTCTTATATTACAATATTGTCTATTCTCAATATATACTGAGACTTTACTTACATTCTTGGAAAGTCTTTGAAGTGTGTTGCCAACGTTCCTAGCGGGCATAACACAAAGAGAAATGCATAACGTCCCCAGCGGGTAGAATACAGAATGGAACAGACAGCAAATATGTACATGTACATTACCACTTTTCATTTTTACCCTTTGTACTTGGTGGCAATATGTATGTATGTACATCGTAACGCCAATTTAACTTGAACAGCGAAGAGTGTGGAAAAATTTCTATTAAACTTTTTTGGACAGTTAGTTGAGCTTCACAATTAAATTCTAAAATTATTTTTACCAATTTAAACTATTATCAAAAATACTAATTGAAACTATTCTTTTAAAAAGTTGTTTCCTTTCTCGTTGAAATAAGCTTATCTCTCTAAAACGTGGTGCGCGAAATTTATAAAAAAAATCATTAAATATATGTATATTGCAAACGCGATTCGCGATAAGCCGAAGTAAAATCTATTATATAATGGTTGGTTCTGGTTGCAGTAAGTGTGATGCAAAATATGATGACCGTCTCCTAATTTTGCACTTTTGAGAGGCGTTGCAATGTATGGAGATATATATACAAATATGATCATAATCACTTTCTGAATAATTTCAATTTTATCCGCCCGTTTGGCCACCTGTACCGTTCGATCTATCTTAATAAAACTTTGCTAAAGTATAGTCTGGACAAAGATACAGAACCAGATTCCTATATGACCGCTTTAGACAAACACAACGCCTACTCCCGTAAAATGACTATAACTTCGAGCCAATTGATAAAATAGTGACGCAATTTGGTAGTTATGGAGATGTGGGTCTTAGTAAACACTATGAAAAAGGTGGGTGGTATATATTTACAGCCACGGCCACTATTAACAAACATTCATGACTTATGATCTATTGGAGATATATAATCCAAATTTTACGAGAAGTACCAAAGAAAGCTATCTGCTAGAAATGAGGTTGATCAGAGAGCCAACACGTCCACTTTTGATATAAGGAACTATCGGGTCTAAAATTGAAATTATCCTATATAGGAATAAAATTATTATTATAGGAATTAGCCTATATAGGAATAAAAATTACCAGAAATATATATAGGGTCCATATTAGTGTAGGCATCATATTAATACTGTCACGCCCACAATGAACCAAAGACCATTACTAGGTTCATTATTAAAGATTTATCGACAAAATTTCACAGGAAGGCTGCGGGTACTAACATTGACAACCACACAAAATTTGGGTGGGTTATTTTTAGAGCCACTCCCACTAGTGACATATTTCTATAACTTACGACCCATACAATATTTTTATTGCGAAAATTTATATTCGTATGTATATTGACGCTACAAAGCCATACATAAGAAATGGAGCGATCATGTGGAGACCACGCCTCCCTCTAACATAATCCATTCAAGGTACCTTACCCAAAATTTCACAGATATGCTCCTAATGATGATTTATGAACAAAACATCCCCATTTTATTTTGACATTTATTACTTATAGTTTGACTTTTTTTTAATTTCGTTAAAATTTCGGATTATATCCATTCTGCAATTGACTTTAATATATACACTGGCTTTTTGCCTGTTGTGGAATCTGGTACTATTATATTTCAACATACTTACAAAGATTGGGTCTAAGCCCATTGTGGCGTTGTCACATCTCACGCATCCAGCTATTTCTACCAGGTCGAGTAAAATCTCTTTGGCCGTTACTCTTGCGATAGAGTGGATGCACTTTATAGTGGGATATTCCTGATTTCCGAACATAGTTTTCATTGTTTCGGAACAGATTACTTTTACGTTGTCTGAAACAATAATTTTAGGGGTAAATATTAAGAAGATTTTCCGAAGACTCGGTTTTATATCAATAGCGGATTTAGATTTATTTTCAATGACAGTTTTAGGAAACTTATCTAAGCAAGTTAGAAAAAGTTGTCGTTATGTTGAAAAAATGTGTAAATGTAGTATTTCTCCTAATTCATTGGGTATTGGCGTTTCTCCTACCAATTCTTGTTTCGGTTTTGCATATTTTGCATATAGAACAATTCTTTGTTACTGTTTTTATTATATCTTTCATTTCCGGGAATTATCATTGGTTGGCAAAGGTTTTCTTGGAAATTTCGGTGTCCCAGTTCTCCTATCCTCGTACTTAACTCGCAAATGTTTCCATCGTATTGGGCATTTTTATTTTTTATGATTTCCGCAACAACGGCTTTAAATTCTACAGAATCTATGATCACAATCTTTCGAATGCAAGGGACCGCACTCAATCAATTGACAGAGAGAAAAAGAAAAAAACAAGGAGAGAAATAGAGATAAAAAATATAATTACACTAAGTAGAATAGGTACAACTTTACACTTTCACTTCAAATATCCTTAGAATATTTAATTTCTTTTGCTAAGTAAATATCTCACAGTAGTATGATGAAATAGATCCCCATCATTGAATTTCCTGTTATGTTGGTGAATGCTTAAAACACGTTGATGAATCCTTAACACGTGGTGGTGCGTCTTTAGAAGAAGTTGGTCACCAGTTATTGGTTCGTAAGCACTATGTGCTTTTAACTAAAACGCTTGAAATAATTTACTGGGTGCTATACCCTGTTATTTATTTTAGCTCTAAAATCCAACTGACAGCATAAAAATTACTAGCTGTTGCTGCGCGCATGGCTCTGCTATTTGCTGCCGTTATTGTTGCTGCAGGCGTTGTTGTTGTTATACGGCATTTCTTATGCGGACAACATATGTCCGCTTCGCTCTGCTATTTGGTGCTGTTTTTGTTGTTGTCACGTGCAAATCATGGACGTATTGTCATGAGTGTTCCGTGAGAGAAAGAAGTGCAAGAATTTGTTAATGCTAACTTGATAACTTATATGATTAATCCAACGCTCATCAAAGAAATAATCGACAAACAGACAACCCAATATAAGCTAATGTGGGCAATTGCTAAAGACGTTACAGTGGTTAAAACCTTTACCGACTGGCTCTAGACCCTAGCAGAAGTTGCCAGGAAAGTGCTCACGGGTACGAGAACCAAGCGCCACGGATTAGTCAATACACGCATTCAAACAAAACATAATTGTGCACATTGAAAAATTTGGAGACTCAGAGTCGCGCAATGCAATGGTTCAAAAACTTACCCTGGACTGCAAACGGTACATTGTGCGAACCCTGAAATTATGTAGGGAGTGTTTGAACATTCACCGACGCCGATGTTTCATCTATGAAACCTGTGGTATCGAAGAATGTAACGCTAAACACCATCAGTTTCCCCATAGAAGTGCACCCACAACGACATTAATTGGATCAGAGACATCAAACACGAGTCAAACCAGCAATGAGACCTTGAACTCACACTGCAGTCCTAGTGTCAATGACCGACCTTACTTCCGCTTGCCGTGCCACTTAAGATTCATGACGGAACCTGGCGTCAACCGATAGCAACGAAGACAAGATTGGGATGGGCAATACAAGGGCGTGGATCTGGTTCTCAGGCGAATTGCCATCTAAATATACATACGTATGACTGCAAAAAGGAATATGAAGAGCTTCACGACATGGTCAAAGAACACTTTTAGCTGGAGTCACTACCACCGTCACTGTTACTATCACAACAGGTTGATAGAGCTATACTATAATCAACAAGCCAAAATATAGGAAGCCAATATAAAACCGGGATAGTATGGAGTCATGATGGGGTAGACTTACCCGATAGCCACAAAACCGCTTTTAAGGCTGATGTGTCTCCACAAAAAATTCCTCAAAAATCTATCCTTGAAGCTAGTCATGCAGCAGCAAATTGGAACATACTTGAAAAAGCGCAGGAAAGCTATGTGCAGACGAGTTGCGAACAGACTCAGGTCGCATAATGTACTTGTCAATATTCGTTACACAAGATCCGAACACACCTTGAAGATTGCAACTAGTATGGGATGCCGCGAAAATCAAGTGTATAGCTTTAAATGATTTTATCCTGTGCGGGCCAGACCATTTAACTAATCTAGTAGATAAGGTTGCCATCTGCGATGACATAGCCGAAATGTTCCACCAATGTTCCACCAATAACCGAAATGTTCACCGTACGACGCAGCGTATATCTGGTGGGACAGAAAAGATGCGATCGACAAACCCCGCATGTACGTCATGTCCGCGTTAACATTCGGCATAAGCTGCGCGCCATGCATCGCGGACTATGTTCGCAATAAGAATGCCGACACATTTAATCAACAGTTTCCATGACCCGTCGACGCTATAAAATGACATCACTACATCGACGACATCGTAGACAGCGAAGAACGTGAGCATTAGACCTTGCAGCTAGCAGAAATAGTTAGCATTGTGAGGACGAAAATGTTCATGAATTTAAATTGTCTACATACAACATATTGATTTCTATATTGCAACAACATCCATTGGTTTAGCTACGAAGACAAGCAACCCAGACCAAAAAAGTCATCACTAAGAATCTTCATCATTCGTATGACCACGAATCAATCGTAAATGATTTGAAAGCACAAGGTCTAAAAGTAGTAATCGCCATAAATAAACTAAAGTGGAAGAGTAAGCAGCCTCACCAAATGTTTCTTCTTACATTTGACTTTTCTGAAGATGTAAAAAAAATATATGGAATGAAAAATATTATAAATACAATTCAAAATCATCAAATTTAATACCCCAGTGCAAGAACTGCCAATCATTTGGCCATATTTGAAACTTTTCTGGCAAACCTCCGCGGTATGTTAAGTGCACAGGAAAACATGCAACAACTGATTGTGTAAAACAAACATCTGAAAACCCTAGATGTTGGAATTGTGGGGAGTCCCATCCAGCTATCGAGTTTTGTAATTGCAAATGAACTAGAAAAAATTAGGTCCTCTCTCTTTCTCACATGAAAAAACTTTCAACACCATTATGAAACCCACAAAGAAAGATCCTACATATGCGCAAGTAACCAAATAATTCTGGCAAAATAATACTATACCACAAGACTCTAACACACTTTTGCTTATTTTAACTAGACTTAATGAACAGGGAAAAGTTTTCAAGACAATTGAACAATGTCTAAGCGCACTTGAGCATTACATGCAGTTCATTGATAATGAATAAGTGCTTACAAATTATCTTATGGAACCAAGCCAAACATCAAAATGAGCTAGGACTGTTGCTAAAGAAGGACGACATCAACATCTGTCTAATTGCGGAAACAAATTTCACGAGGCACTCTCAATTAACTTTTCATAACTACAACCTTTATCACACCATTCATCCGCAAAATTGTATGAAGGGTGGTAGTGCAATTATAATTAAAAATTGCATCACCTAGAAACAATTAAACTCAGACGAATTTGAAACAACATTTCTGTTGAAACTTTTAAGCAGCCATTGGTTCTAACAGCATTATATAGTCCACCAAGACACCAACTAAAATTCGAGCACTACTTGACTCTAATTAGGCGACACAAAGGTCACTATATTATAGGTGGAGACTTCAATGCAAAACACACAAACTGGGGTTCCAGGCGCACAACAACAAAAGGCCGAGAAAAGTATAAAGCTATACAGTATACAGGATACGATGCATTATCAACCGGTAAGCCCACATATTGGAAAAAGAACAGTTGTAAGTAGGAAGAAGTATCCTGCCTACATCACAGGGATGGTATTATTGTATAGGGAATTGAAAGCACCACGACCTTTCGATCTATTGTAACCCCATCAGATCTTCAAAGTACATCTTTGAGTCCTGTCCTCGGGATAAACGTGATCACAAGTTTTTGCTCCAGAGGTTTCACATCACTGGTAGAGCCTTGGAAAAATTCCAAGTATTTCCTGCGGTTGTGCATGAGAGCCGGACATTGTGTCAGCACATGCAAAGACGTCTCCTCTTCCTCCATACAGAATCTGCAGGAGCCTTCCGAGTTGACCCCCATCCTCACCATAACTGAGTTCTGTTTACAGTGTCCTATGAGTAGGCCTGTCACCATCCTAAGATTATCCTTAGAAAGTCTTTCGGAATACCTTTGATAAAGTTACGACCATCTGACTCCCAATGAGACTTTCAGGACCATTTACTGCCCTAGTCATTCTATACGGAGAACCCATTCGCTTGTGTTTCCACAAATATGTGCAGGGGTGTAAGTTCCAGTATGTTCAGGGCGGCTCAGGGCGGCTTCAGGGCGGCCCAGTTATACAGACGCCAGCAAGCCTTTGCACCTTAGCTAGTGCTTTCGTAAGGTTTAGTTGTCTTGCTTTCTTAGCCCCCAGAACCGCTCCATAAGTGATCATTGGGCGTACTATCATGATGTACGTCCATCGGAGGATCTTGGGATTGCATCCACAATTTTTCCCCGCGATTGATCTGCATATCATGAGAGATCCTTTCGCTTTACTGATTGTCTCATTGATATGAGACCTCCATGATGTTTTCTATATAGTATGATACCTAGAAATTTTATTTCAGATTGCACAATGATCTCCACTCCATTTAGTTTGATGGGTTTAAAATTTTTTAGTTTATATTTCTTCGTGAAAGGGACAACAGTTATACGGTTTATTTTAAGTCACATCCTGTTGCACCAATCACCTGTAGTTTTTAAACCACATTGAAGTAGTTCACATAGTGTACTCTCGAATTTCGGGGATGGTAGCTGAAAAACGAAAACTTTGAAGACGATGGCATCAAACTCGGTCTTCTGTACTCAAATTAAAACTGAATTAAATCACTAGACAGTATCAATCAAGCCATATAAGAATGATGCATTTAACCCGATTCCTGATAGGGCTGTCAGCAGATAAAGGCACGGACTACTCCTTATGGAAAGCAGCAAAAGCGTTCAACTGTCCTTTGAATCAAAGCGCTCCAATTAAAATAAGCCAAACCCAATGGGGAAAAGTATGCACACAAGAAGCAAACCTCCTTGCTGAACATCTACGGAAAACTTTTATTCCAAACGAAGGTTCCGGTCAATTAGAAATAAGTATGAGTTACGCCAATCACACTCAGGAAGTAGTGGGTCAAATTCATAAAATGAAAGTAAAAAAATCGCCAAGTTTTGACCTTAGAATGGCTGAAGTTCTTTGAAATTTGCCCAACAAGAGTGTTATTTTTTTGTCCTATTTAATAAATGGCGTTTTCAACTTAAAATATCTGCCTATCTAATGGAAGACGGCTGAGATATTAATGACTCTGGAAAATCACCCAATGATGTATTATCGTATAGGCCAATAGCTTTATTGCCAATGTTATAACTATTCGAAAAATTGTTGTTGACATGCCTATTACCGATAATTGAAAGTAAAAACCTGATCCCAGCACATCATTTGCTTTTCGCAAGAATCACTCCACAATTGATCAAGTTCACAGGATTGTAAGATCAATGGAATCTGCTCTGGAAGAGAAATAAGTATGCTCCGCTGTGTTCCTTTATTGTTTACACGCATTTGACAAGGTATGCCATTTAGGACTGGCACAAAAGCTGAAGACAGTTCAGCAAAGGAAATATTGCGAGATTCTAGAAGCTTATCTTGACGATAGATACTTTCGCGTAAAATATGAAAATGCTTGTTCAGCCTTGCAAAGAATAAATGCAGGTGTACGTCAAGGTAGTATCCTAGGTCCCATTTTATATTTATTATATACACATGATTTACCTATCCAAAATCAATATGTAACCGCATCATTTGCAGATAATACTGCTCTTATAATATAAGACAAAACAATCGAAGCCGCAACGATAAAATTGCAATCAGCATAATAATCCTAGTGACCATATCCTACGTTAACGAAGCTAAATAATTTGGTATTACGATTGACGCCAAACTACAGCACGTCGAGAAAAAACGGGAAGAACTCGACTTAAAAGTAACCAAATTATATTACCTCATATGCAGACACTCTACGCTTTCCACCCATAACAAACTATTGATATATAGACAAATATTGAAGCCGGTCTTGACTTATGGCATACTATTATTATTATGTGCGAGTGAAAAATACACTAACACCATCCAAAGGCTTCAAAACAAGGTATTGCGACAAATTGTTAATGCTCCATACTACGTAAGAAATTGTAACCGTCATTAACGTCGCGACAGAATTCGCTATGCCTCACAAACAGCGACTAAGTTGTCATATCAATATTAAAACATCAAGTATACTCCATACGACTGCACTGCGTTGATGGCTTAAATGCAAAACAGTAACAGACATAATAGGAAACCAGTAGCGGCAGCAGTATAAAAAATATTTATATAGTGTATAGAAGATATAATTTATTTATATAGTGTATAAAATACACATGCTTTTTTTTCTTTTTTTAATTTATACTAGGCAAATTATTTGTTAGTACCTTAGTTTGTACTATTATTATTAATTATTTGTTAGTACCTTAGTTGCAATTGTCGTTGAAATAATAAAAACGTCTCTACGAGGGCGGATTGATATTGAAGCTACCTAAGTAGGAAAAAAACATTTTTTTTTTTCATCAACCATTTATTTCTCAACATAGTCTCCTTTTACTTCGACACACTTAGTAAGACGATACTCCAACTTTTTTATACCATCTGAATAATACGATTTCGGGAACCCCTCAAAATACGCGTTAGTTTCGGTAATCACTTCTTCGTTTGAGATGAATCTTTTTCCTGCGAGCCATTTTTTCAAGTTTGGAAACCGGAAAAAGTCACTAGGAGCTAAATCTGGACTATAAGGTGGATGATTAAACAATTCGAAGTGTATTTCACGTAATTTTAGCATCGTATCTAATGCTGTGTGAACCGGTGCGTTGTCTTGAAGAAAGAGCATTTTTTTCTTCTTTCAATGTGGTCGTTTTTCCTTGATTGCATCAATCAACTGATCCAATAATGCACGATAATACTTTCCTGTGATTGTGGATCCTTTTTCAAGATAATCGATGAGCATTATTCGGTGTGCATCCCAAAATACAGTGGCCATAACCTTGCCAGCCGATTTCACCGCCTTCGCCTTCTTCGGAGCACTTCCACCAGCTTCCACCCATTGTTTCGATTGATTTTTGGTTTCAGGTGTGTAGTGGTGGACCCACGTTTCATCAACAGTTATTAATCGACGCCAAAAATCAACAGGATTACGCTTTATCATGTCCAGACACCGCTGTGAAGTGGTCTGTCGAACTCGTTTTTGTTCGACACTGACCAAACGCGGCTCTCATCTTGCCGATAGCTTTTTCATTTGCAAATGTTCATGCAAAATGTTGAACACACGTTCATATGATATGTTTACCATTTCAACAATCTCACGCAACTTGACTCGGCGATCATTCATAACGATATCGAGGATTTTCTTGATATTTTCTTCAGTAACCACCTCTTTTGGCCTTCCTGTTGATGGTATTGTTGCAGTGCTTGTTCGGCCGCGTTTAAATTCAGCAATCCAATATTTTACCATGTAATCTGGCGGAGCAGACTCACCACATTGTTTATCGAGCTTTTCTTTTGTCTCTTTCACCGTTTTCTCTTTCAAATAATAGTGTTTAATCACTGCACGAAATTCGCTTTTTTCCATTTTTCAAGACACACAAAAGTTGCTTACTTCCAACGACTACAACAAATAATCTAATCGATGAACTTAGGAGAAATTTTAGCAGCTGACGTTTGAACGATCGCAATTTCTAAAAAAAAAAAGTTTTTGTGTTTGTGTTGCCATCTAGCGCTAGATAGCTTCAATATCAATTCGCCCTCGTATAAGATACCTCGTGTTTAAGTTACTTTAATGAAATATATAAATTTCTCCAAATTCAAGTCGTTAGGACTCTACTAAAAAAAATCCAAACGTAGACAATTTCATGGGAGGAATATGAATTTCTCAAAATTCCAGTAGCGAGGACATTAGCTTTCACTAAAAATTCAAGCGTAGGCTATTTCATCGTGTGCAAGGTCAAAGAGGACAACCCATCTACCGTCTCGATTCACCACGTGTGATGAGTAAGAGTAACTGCCAACGGATAATTACATATACTATACTGATAACAAAATTTTAGCTTAAAAAAACATATTAGGCAATGAAGTGGCATATATATATATATATATATATATATATATATATATATATCTCTCTCTCTCTCTATATATATATATATATATATATATATATATATATATATATATATATATATATTTATATATATATATATATATATATATATATATATATATATATTTATATATATATATATATATATATATATATATATATATATATATATATAGAGAGAGAGAGAGAGATATATATATATATACTCGTATATATAAAGGGTTTTTCAAAAGGAACGCTACAAAAGTAAATCGATAGTGACAGCAAACGACGCCATATTTTTCCCCGCTCTGTTGACATTTCTCTTCAGCAACGTTTGCCATTTCACATGCATAGATATACGAGCCAACAACGAGTCGAAATTATTAAAATTTACTACCGAAATTCGGAGTCAGTCGCCTCAACTTTAAGGGCGCTACGTCCAATTTATGATGAGGCTCATTTCTGGCTGAATGGTTTCGTCAATAAGCAAAATATGCGTTATTGGTTAGACAGCAATCCACACGTACTCCAAGAGTCATCATTGCATCCCGAAAAAATTACGGTTTGGTGCGGTTTTTGGGCCGGCGGCGTCATTGGGCCGTACTTCTTCCGTGATGATCAAGACCGGCACATTACTGTGAATGCGAATCGCTACCGTTCAATGATAACCGAATATTTTTGGCCCCAATTGGATAATATGGACTTGGAGGACTTGTGGTTCCAACAGGACGGCGCCATAAGCCACACAGCGAATGCCACAATCAATTTACTGCAAACCAAGTTTGGTTTATTATTATCTCACGAAATGGCCCAGTCGATTGGCCACCTCGGTCGTGCGATTTGACGCCGTTAGATTATTTCCTGTGAGGCTACGTCAAGTCTATGGTCTATGCCAAGAAGCCAGCGACGATTGATAAACTTCGTACGAATATCGAAGGTGAAATTGCAGCAGTATCGGCCGATTTATGCTTGAAAACCATTGAAAATTGGGTTCAGCGTCTGGACTTCTGCAGTCGTGCCCGTGGTGGTCATGCAAAAGAAATCGAGTTCCATACATAATGGCATCGAACGTACTTTCACAGGAATCAAGAATTTCATTGATATCTAAAACCGGCTTTGTTTTATTTAAAAAAAACTTTTGTAGCGCTCTTATTGAAAACCCCGATATATATATATATATATATATATATATATATATATATATATATATATATATATATATATATATATATATATATATATATATATATAGGTAGGTAGGTAGGAGTGGCAGCCTTTGTCGCAAAAAGCACACTTAAGCACATAGAATGGCTCGTTGTGGTACCACACTGTGACGACGCGACTCCCCCGTCTAGAATTTTGGGAACCACAGTGATTCCGAAATGAACCTGGCTATGTCCTTGATGTTGATGGAAGATAGTTCGGTTAAGGAAGTGAAGAAAGATGAGCCTAGGAATTTTAATCTACGCCTGGCCAGAGCTGGGCACTGACACATGAGATGAAGTACTGTTTCTTCCTCCTCCTCAGAGCCACAGCTGCGACAGAAGTCATTGTGGGGCAGTGCTATTCTTTCAGCGTGTTTGCCGATCAGGCAGTGTCCCGTGAGCACATTTATTATAGTGCCGATGGAGTTCCTGCTGATATTGAGTAGCTGACTAGTACGCCTAATGTCGATAGTGCTCCAGGTTTGTCTGGCAACACTACAGGTATGTTCATTTACCCAGGCTTTTTTAGCTGCCTCAAGGTAGTCATGTTTTATGGCCCATTTGACCGTGGCCAGTGGGACACCTACATCAAAGGAGGGGGAGATGTCAGGGAGTAGCGTACCTATTTTGGCCAATTCATCGGCCTCGCAGTTTCCTGGAATGTCGCTATGTCCAGGCACCCAGCATATGTGAACTTGTGAGTTACCTGAAATGACGTTCAGGGAGGAGCGGCAGTCGAGTACAAGCTTAGAGGTAGTGAAAACACCAGCCAGTGACTTGACTGCCGCCTGACTGTCCGTGAATATGCGTATCAACACATCGCATACTTCATTTCGAATAAGCCATTTGGACGCTTGGAATATTGCCATTACTTCCGCCTGAAAGACGCTGCAATGGTCAGGGAGACGATAGGAGAGCTTGATGCCAAGTTTTCTGGAGAAGATTCCGCAACCGACCTTATTCTCCAGTTTGGAGCCATCCGTATATATGTCAATGGAACTGCCAGTGACCACTAAATTGTTAGACCATTCCTCTCTACTAGGAATGTAAGTGTCGAACCCGTGGTTTAGATTAAGTGTAGAGCACGTATAGTCAACGTCCGCCTGTACGGGCGTGTCTTGCATCAGAATATTGGCGTGGCCCAGATTCAGTCTAGTCCAACGCGATATAGAATTGAGTCTGGTTGCCGAGCAGTTTGCTTGTTGCCTAACCAGAAGCCTAGTGGGCAACCAAAGTAGGAATGCAAATAGAGCTTTGGTGGAGGTGGTACGCAGAGCCCCTGTTATCATAACCGCTGCTGTTCTTCTAACCTTGTCAAGAGGTTTTAGGTTCGCCGCCTTGTCGGTTGCGGGCCACCAGAAGACAGCGCCGTAGAGAAAGTACGGCTCAACCACCGCCGCATAGAGCCAGGACATGGTTCGAGGTTGGACGCCCCATGTTGTACCCACGGCCCTCTTGCAGCAGTACAGAGCACACGTGGCTTTACGTACCCTCTCCGCCAAATTTGCTTTCCAATAGAGCTTAGGGTCCAGGATCAAACCTAGATACTTGATGCTATTGCTTAGGCTAAGCGTGTTCCCATTAAGTTTGGGTAGGTCAAAACTTGGTATTTTGTGCTTCCTGGTGAAGAGCATGACCTCAGTTTTGGAAGGGTTGACATCTAGGCTAACTTCGAGACACCATTGGGACAGAATGCTAAGAGTGTAGTTTAGCTTTTCTGATAGTGTTGACAGATATTTACCGGAAACAGAGATAGCAATGTCGTCCGCATAAGCTATAGTGTTGCAGCCGGTCTGATCTAATCTCCTAAGTAGTGTGTTCACCGTCAAGTTCCATATGAGGGGTGAGAGCACACCGCCTTGTGGAGTACCTCTCTTGACAGTCCTTTTAGCATGTACGTTTCCTATTGAGGAGCTAATGACGCGTGTTTTCAGTAGCTGTTCGATGAACCTAACCAAGCTGGGGTCCAGGTTCAGGTTTACTAAGGATTTCGTGATGGCGGAGGGACAAATATTGTTGAATGCCCCTTCTATATCGAGAAATACTGCAAGGGTATATTCTTTGTTGGCAAGAGATTTCTCTACTTGCTCAATGAGCACGTGAAGCGCTGTTTCTACAGACTTGCCTTTAGTGTAGGCATGTTGTGATTTGGAAAGGCACGTGGAATTGATAGAGCTCCTGATATGTATATCAAGGACTCTTTCCAGTGTTTTCAAAAGAAAGGAGGACAGGCTAATTGGCCTATAGTCCTTAGGCTTGGTGTGGGTCGACTTTCCCGCTTTAGGGATGAAAACTACTCGAGCTTCTCTCCAGCTTATGGGAATGTACGACCATCTTAGGCATGCATTGTAAATATGCAGTAGCCAGGGCGCAACCGCACTTGCAGTGTGCTGAATGTCCGCGGGAATGATACCATCAGGCCCGGGAGATTTAAAAGGCTTAAAGCTGTTGATGGCCCACTGTATATGCGTGTTGGTCAATTGAAATTGGGTTGAGTGACTTAAAGAGTGGTTGGTGTTAAAAGACCTGCAATCCACAAAGATTTCATTCCCCGGGAAGTGTGTTTCTATTAGGGCGTCCAAAGTGTCGGTTTCAGAGTCGGTCCAGGTGCCGTCCGATCTCTGAATGCATTCCAGAGCCCGAGGGGTGGTATTGAGAATCCTCCGGAGTCTACTTGTCTCGGACGAGCTTTCTATGTTGCCACAGAAGTCACGCCAAGACGCTCGTTTGGATCTCCTAACCATATACTTGAGTTCCCTTTGTTTGTCTTTGAAAGGGAGCCAGTCATTAGTGGCTTTGGCTCTGTTGAAGAGCTTGCGACATACTTTTCGTAGCTCGGCAATTTCCGAATTCCACCAAGGGGGTTTTGTTTTTCCTCTTGGTTTCGGGAAGTTGCAGGCTGATTTGGCAGCAGAGTTAAATAGTGCTGTAATGGTTTCAACCGCTCGATCTATATCGAGGTGATTGTTGATCGTGGGAGGAGTCGACTGCAGGCCCGACTCCATAATGGTCTGGAATCGTGTCCAGTCAGTTCTTTTCCTGTTAGTGTGTCTTTTGCGCTCAGCCGTATCTAACGTATCTGAGATCGCAATTCTAAAACAGATGTAACAGTGGTCCGAGAAGGAGCATTCCTGCAGAACGCGCCAGCTCGAAATAAGGTGAGACGAGTGATTATTACCAAGAGTTAGATCGAGAACCTCCCTTCTATTTGATGCAATGAAGGTTGGCTCTCTCCCCCTGTTAGTAATTACTAAGTCGTTAGTAATAATAAAATCAAAGAGTGACTCACCCCGCTCGTTGGTATCCGTGCTGCCCCACACCTCGTGATGGGCATTGGCATCGGCCCCGATGACTACCGGGATGTGCTTTCTGTTAGCCTCCTCTACCAGTAGCCTTACAGCATCCGGAGGCGGCGTCAGCCCGTGGTCATGCGCCATGTAGCTGCTGACGATCCATATAGCCATGGTGTTGGTGGAAATAACCATGGCTACATTATCCTTGTCGCTAAACCTGTGAAGAAGAAGAGCGTTAATATTGTTCTTAACGAGAATACAGGCTCTGGGTTTACCTCGATCCTGCACGAATACTGTGCGGTATCCGCTTGTAGTGAGTCCGCGAACCTGATCATTTACGACCCAAGGTTCTTGGACCAGTATGAGTTCCTCTCCTTTTTGAGTCAGGTGGAGGATCAGGGCTGCTGAGGCAGCCATGGAATGGTGAAGGTTAATCTGTAATACCCTCACCATTCCCGGAGGTGGCCATCATCGTCACGTTGGCTGCCTCCTCTTCTGACAGAGGAGAATCACCAACGTCGTCGATATTGGTTATCGGACGTCCGCAGAAACTGCCTACCGATTCTGAGGCCGAAGCGTAACTCTCTCCATCATCGAAGGTGAGATCCGGTTCGGCCTGAATGGGGGGCTTGTATGCACCCTGGTTGTCGCTCCTATAGACCTTGAGCGAGATCGAACTAAAACCATAGTTGATCTCTCCCTTTTTGGCATTAATAGGAGCTAGAGAGTCCTCATTAAGAATAATGATTATCTCACGAGAGTTACCCTTGGGCTCGCTTATTTTAGCAACCTTCCAGTCATCCGTGGGGAGGTCGTAATTGCTGAGCCTCAGCAACTCCAGAATTTCCCTAGAACGCGGGCGGTTCGGGATCTGGTCTCTGGGAACAGCTGAGAGCTTGGCCCCCGGCCAGATTTCGCCAACCATTGAGATGGCCATCTTATAAAGCTCAGCCGAGCGCTCATCTGAGCACGCGATGAGCTTCACGTGCCCCTGATACCATCCCGCGTCCCGGCATACAGGTGATGGGCCAGGATTGGCCCTCAGGATCTCCCTGTAGATCCTGAAAAGGGCCTTCTCCACTATTTTCCAGTTCGCTGGGGAAATGGTACCGTCACTGTTTCCAGTGTCAACGATAGCCCAGATGAGGCCCTCTTTGGCTACCTCATTAAATGGCCGGGTAAGTCTCGGCCTGGAAGCCAGTCGTGGGCGCTTGGTTTGCCGCACGACTGATTGGGAGGGGTGCTCAGCCGACCGTTGCCGTTTCTGAGCACCTTCAGGGGGTGGCTGCGGACGAGCACCAACATTTTGGTGAGCCCATGCCAGCGCTACCTTGTCTTTATCAGACATTGAAGCGGGGTCGGCAGACTCCAACCTTTGCAGAATCCTGAAGGCGGACCTCCGGGTTCTGTACGCCCGTGTAGACGCATTCACATACGTGCGAGCACCTGAAGGGAGATTGGTGCTGGGGCCCGTGCTGGAGGAGGTCGGCTTATTTGCCGAAGCTCTCCCTGCACCAGTCCGAGGAGCGGACGGAGGGGCGACCCTAACACCCGGCCTAGCAGCCCTGGTGCTGGGGTGGTCCGAAGCGTGGTATTTGTGACCCTGTGAGGATGCGCTTGTGGCTGGGAGCGGGGCTGGCCTTTTGGCCGTAACACCCGACGACATCCTTGGTCTTGCGACAAATGTCCAAGACGAAGTTGTTGCTGCGCTTAAGGCTGTCTTTTGCCTAACTAAGCTCGTTGTTGGTTTTGGCTCCCCTTGTGGGTTGGCCGCTGGTTTTTTGTTGGATTTTGAAAAGGTGTCCATGCAAAAAGGGTCCCCACTCAAAGCCGCTATCTCAGTACGAATATGTAGTCACCTTATTGGTCCCATGGTTATCTATGCAAATGCAGGGAGGCCATGCGAGGGTTGGCACAAGTCCTTATGGGCGCGAGTGCTCAGAGCCAGACCGGTGCTAATTGGGAGCTAGTCTCAACCAAACCTACATCGTCAACCAAATGACGACGTACATCGAACGTACTTTGAGGCCTGCCAAGGTTTTAACGGGACGGAGACGGATGTGACCTTAAACTGGAGCCGTTCGCACTGGGTTTCACCCCAGTGGTAATTGGTCCAGAAGCCACACCCGCCAGCCCAAGAGCAATCAAATAAAAAAGATTGTTGGGGGGTAGTCCGTGGACGAATAGGGTCGTGCCGTCTGACATCAGATGCTCTCCACAGGGAGGTTGCACCGGATGCCGGGGGGGGGGGGTATAGACCATTTAGCGCTATCCAGAGTGCACCACGAGGAGGCGATCTACATTACACTCCATATATATATATATATATATATATATATATATATATATATATATATATATATATATATATATATATATATATATATATATATATATATATATATATATATATATATATATATATATATATATATATATATATATATATATATATATATATTATTATTATTATTATTATTATTATTATTATTATATCTTACACCATAATTAATTATGATTGTAAGGTGTTAGGGGAATGAGTACTAGCTGCAGAGGCTTTCGACTCGAAGAGAAAATGATTTTATAGAAAGAAGCATTTTGGAGACCAAGCCCGTGGCAGGATTTGAACCTGCGACCCTCGGGGTTTGAGTCTAGCATGCTTACCACTAGACCACAGAGGGTGGGTATATATATATATATATATATATATATATATATATATATATATATATATATATATATATATATATATATATATATATATATATATAAAACAAATTGTACTTATTTTCCTGGAATATAAATTTATTGTAAGAACACCTGGAAGCCGCTGTGGATACCACAGCTATAAATCCGGGATCAACCGAAGGCACGTTACAGCATATACATGCGTCCGCTGGTTTCCACATCTGTAATTGGTCTTCAAATTCAAGCGCTGTGCTTGCTAAATTAGGAATAGTCGCAATTACAAATCAATCACTTGTGGAGCTGATCGTGAGCGATAAGGTGCTAGGAGTTTATTTTAATATTGTCACGCTATACGAACGCGCAATTTCAAGAGGTCTGGCAATCGGGCATCGACTGGGACGAAGAACTCTCCGTTAGCTTGTACAATAATTTGTGCCAATGGAGGGATGCCATACCTCTGGTGTAGGTACCGCGGTGCTACTCAATTTACCTTAACAATACCGAGAATGTTCAACTCCACAGATTCGTAGACGCAGGTGAATATGGTCATGCGACAGTGTGTTATCTACATATTCAAAGAGGACCCCACACTGACGTTGCATTAGTAGCAGCTAAGTCAAAAGTAACGCCACTAAAATCATACCATCATTGGATTTCCATGCAATAATCATTCGGCTATCATCTAAGGTACAGAATTTCGCTCGATACAACGAATATTTTTTTGGATTGATTCCGCAACATTGTTAAAGTGGCTAAATATGGACCCTAAACAGTTCCAACAGTTTGTAATGTACCGCATCACCGAATTTCTAGAAAACACCAACCCAGAGTAGTGGAACTGGGTTCCTTCTTAGGTAAACACCGCAGATCTGGCAACGAGAGTCTAAACGGCAACAACTAATTTGTGAATGGAGGAGTATGAATGGGCTCATCGAAATGACTTTGAAGCCCCAAATGGTACCAGAATTTGACATCATACGCCACACATCTAAAAACTGGATGTATGTGCTATGAAGTTGAATACAAGCTATTTTTCGAGTTAGAGGCGCCTGTATCGCATTTCAGCAACAAGTATTCTATACTCGAGAGACTGAAAGCTAAGGTTCGTTCAAAAATTGTGCCCACTAAGTTAACGTCGAGAAATGGTAAAATCTGCAAAGACAATACTCATCAAGCAGGCGCTAATCACCGAATACTCCACGAAATAATCATTATGAAAAAATGGTATGAGTATTGAAAAGAGTTGTAAACTAATATCGGTCAACGTGTTTTTAGGTGATCTGTGTACTATACTTCTGAGGAGTAGAGCAGAATTTCTGAGCCCGTGCGATGTGACTGTATTGCACAATAATCACTACGTAACTTCCTTGATAGTTAAACCTGCGCATGGGAGATATCACCACCTTTCCCACGTAACAGTGTTAAATGAAATAAGAGGGAAATTCTTTATACCTAGGTTAGGAGTGCTTTAGCGAAAAGTTCGCAGACTTAGCCAATACTGCAAGAATAACAAAGCAGACCCGCTCCCTTCCCAAATGGCTCTCTTGCCTCGGATTAAAGTACCTACGACTACTTTGGTCCGATGAGCATGGTTATCCGTAGAAGGAGGGAAAGATTTTGGGTGTAATATTTATGTGCCTTACAATCCACTCAGTCCACATAGAGATAGCCTACAATCTTGACATGGGTTCCTGCCTACTTTCTATCCGCAACTTTATTTTCCGGGTGTGTTGTAACTAGAGAAATTTACACCGATAACGGCACAGAAGAAATATTGTTGCGAAAGGAATCCAAGGACATGAAATATACGGAAATCGAAGCTATATGTGACAATATCAAATGGAACTTTAATCCACAGGCAGCACCACATATTGGCGGAGCCTGGGACTAACTAAGACTAATTAAAACATTACTACAAGCAACGCTTCTTCATTGCACATTCAACAATGAGACATTCCGCAGCGCATTGATAGAAGTAGAATTCCTGATAAATTCGAGACCACTGACATTCGTTTCTATGGAATCGTCCCATTATGAGGCAATTACTCCAAAGAATTTACTTATGGGCTCATCAAGTGGGTATAAGCCGATAGCCAATAGCACTGGAGATATACTGAACGCTATCGTCAAACACACATGTAGCTGGATCGATTTTGCAGAGAAGGTTTAGATAATACCACGCAGTTGTAACTCGAAGAGGAAAATTGTTTGCAAAACAGCCACCATTGAAGATTGGTAACGTTGTAATGATTGTTGATGAACACCATCCACGAAATCAATGGACAAAAGATATTATGGTTGATATTGATGGCAGTGACAGCAAAAGATAGCCAAATCCGAAGAGCGACGGTGAAGTCCCAAGGGGGCTGGACGTGGGCAACGACTGTGGAAAGCGCGAGGGGAGAATGTTGCCAAAGTTTCCTAGCGGGCATAACAAAAAATAAACGTACAACGTTCCTAGTGGGTAAAACACAGAATTGAACATGCAGCAAATACTCGTATGTACACACACATGAAGAAACGATTCTATCACGCCACTCCCATCATTTTTTCCCTTTGTACTTGATGGCAATCTATACATCGTAACGCCAGTTTCGCTTTAACAAGCGACTAGTGTGAAAAAACTTATTTTAAACTATTCTATTAAAAATTGGTTTCCTCTCTCGACGGTGAACTCGGGTTTATAAATCCAAATGTACAAAGGGGTTAACGCATTTTCCAGGTGCTTCAAAGCAGCTTGGCTATCACGCTCTCTAGATACTAAAGACTATAATATGTTTTCCGCGCCATTTCTTCACAATTCCAGAATGCGCTACTTACAATATAGAAACACTTTCGAATGGAATACCGGTACCGTTTTTTACATAGCTGAGATGGATCTGAATTTTTCATTCCGTAAAAAGTTTTCGATAGGCCCACTAGAATTGGCTCTGGATATCTCCAACAGAATCTCTAAGTATCAGTTTATCTTTCGATGGCAGAAACCACGGGTATTGTTCATATTCTCGGTGGCAATATTCATATTAATATAGCAAATTACCGGCTTTTTCGTCTCCTGTTGAAACATTAGATCCAGAGGTTCCACAAAACATTCAGAGCGTCACCAAATGGCGCCCATGATGCTCAAACATGCACTTCTCTCCAGTTTTTTTAATACCAAACATGTGAATTTAACTACAATTCTGCACCACCAGCCCAATAGTAGCCTGCACGATTTTTGGCCTCAATAATACTCTGTACACCCAACATGCAACAACTGGTTTCCGACCTCAAGTTTTACTAAATGATCTTCAACATCGTCGAAGTACTTTTTGTGCACGACTAACCTTCACCTCTCCGTTTTTAAGTGAGATTCTTATCAAAAACTACTCCTATCTATTTAACTTCCTTAAAAGACTAATAGTTTTACCTTTAGGTCCTTGCATATTATCTCATTTCGCGTAAATAGAACCAGAGTAGCATACACGGATTAACGGTAAGTCCCACTCATCACACTTTTGCACATTCAATCCTGACGGACTATTCTGATTTCCATATGCTTGTAACGGGTCCGCCAAATAACTTTTTTTTTTTGAAAATTCTTTAAAAAAAAACTACTGGATATTTTCTCAAATTTCTTTTTTTATTTGAAAGTACAATCCTTCCAGTTAATAATGGAAAATAATTTCATTCAAATGGCTGCCTCGGCTGGCCATGCAGTAGCCTACACGATCGGTCCAATTTTTAAGCACATTATTGATTGTGTGCAGCTGTATTTCACCAATGGCTTCACGAATATTGTCCTTTGAAGCGTTAATTGTCTCTGGCTTGTCGGCGTAACACTTATCTTTGAGGGCACCCCACAAATAATAGTCCAACGGTGTCAAATCGCAGCTCCGAGGGGGCCAAACGACATCAGCTCTGCGGCTGATAATGCGATCTTCAAAAACAGGGCGCAAAACAACGAGTGTAGCTTCGGCTGTGTGGCACGTAGCGCCGTCCTGTTGAAACCAAATGTTGCCAATATCCACCTCTTCAATTTTTGTGAACAAAAATTCGTTCAACATGGCCTGATAACGATCGCCATTGACTGCAACGGCCACTCCCTGCTCATTTTCGAAAAAAATGGCCCAATTATGCCTCTGGATCAAAATCCGCACCACACAGTGACTCGTTTTGGGTGCATCGGCTTTTCAATGTATGCGTGCGGGTTTTCTGTGCCCCAAATGCGACAATTTTGCATGTTTACATACCCGCCAAGATCAAAATGAGCTTCATCTGAAAAGATGATTTTTTTGGCAAAATCGGCATCTTCTGTAAGTTGATCGCAGACCCACTTAGCGAAGCGAAAACGCATTGGATGGTCAGTTGGCTTCAACTCCTGAACCAATTGGACTTTGTATGGCGTCATACCAAGGTCTTTATGCAAAATTCGTCTCAATGATGTCTCCGAAATGTTCAATTGTTGAGAACGACGGTGAATTGATGTTAATGGCGCTTCA
Organism: Clusia tigrina; assembly: GCA_920105625.2. Taxonomy (NCBI): domain Eukaryota; kingdom Metazoa; phylum Arthropoda; class Insecta; order Diptera; family Clusiidae; genus Clusia; species Clusia tigrina. The sequence continues at coordinate 138,206,002 of OV050031.1, forward strand.
CCCACACTTTCTGCCACAGCAGCAATATTCTCGGGTGTACGCACTGTTTTTGGCTTTTCACGCTTTGGTTTATCGATGAGGATGCCAGTTTCTTTCGAGAGTCTAAACGGCAACAACTAATTTGTCAATGGAGGAGTATGAATGGGCTCATCGAAATGACTTTGAAGCCCCAAATGGTACCAGAATTTGACATCATACGCCACACATCTAGAAACTGGATGTAAGTGCTATGAAGTTGAATACAAGCTATTTTTCGAGTTAGAGGCGCCTGTATCGCATTTCAGCAACAAGTATTCTATACTCGAGAGACTGAAAGCTAAGGTTCGTTCAAAAATTGTGCCCACTAAGTTAACGTCGAGAAATGGTAAAATCTGCAAAGACAATACTCATCAAGCAGGCGCTAATCACCGAATACTCCACGAAATAATCATTATGAAAAAATGGTATGAGTATTGAAAAGAGTTGTAAACTAATATCGGTCAACGTGTTTTTAGGTGATCTGTGTACTATACTTCTGAGGAGTAGAGCAGAATTTCTGAGCCCGTGCGATGTGACTGTATTGCACAATTATCACTACGTAACTTCCTTGATAGTTAAACCTGCGCATGGGAGATATCACCACCTTTCCCACGTAACAGTGTTAAATGAAATAAGAGGGAAATTCTTTATACCTAGGTTAGGAGTGCTTTAGCGAAAAGTTCGCAGACTTAGCCAATACTGCAAGAATAACAAAGCAGACCCGCTCCCTTCCCAAATGGCTCTCTTGCCTCGGATTAAAGTACCTACGACTACTTTGGTCCGATGAGCATGGTTATCCGTAGAAGGAGGGAAAGATTTTGGGTGTAATATTTATGTGCCTTACAATCCACTCAGTCCACATAGAGATAGCCTACAATCTTGACATGGGTTCCTGCCTACTTTCTATCCGCAACTTTATTTTCCGGGTGTGTTGTAACTAGAGAAATTTACACCGATAACGGCACAGAAGAAATATTGTTGCGAAAGGAATCCAAGGACATGAAATATACGGAAATCGAAGCTATATGTGACAATATCAAATGGAACTTTAATCCACAGGCAGCACCACATATTGGCGGAGCCTGGGACTAACTAAGACTAATTAAAACATTACTACAAGCAACGCTTCTTCATTGCACATTCAACAATGAGACATTCCGCAGCGCATTGATAGAAGTAGAATTCCTGATAAATTCGAGACCACTGACATTCGTTTCTATGGAATCGTCCCATTATGAGGCAATTACTCCAAAGAATTTACTTATGGGCTCATCAAGTGGGTATAAGCCGATAGCCAATAGCACTGGAGATATACTGAACGCTATCGTCAAACACAAATGTAGCTGGATCGATTTTGCAGAGAAGGTTTAGATAATACCACGCAGTTGTAACTCGAAGAGGAAAATTGTTTGCAAAACAGCCACCATTGAAGATTGGTAACGTTGTAATGATTGTTGATGAACACCATCCACGAAATCAATGGACAAAAGATATTATGGTTGATATTGATGGTAGTGACAGCAAAAGATAGCCAAATCCGAAGAGCGACGGTGAAGTCCCAAGGGGGCTGGACGTGGGCAACGACTGTGGAAAGCGCGAGGGGAGAATGTTGCCAAAGTTTCCTAGCGGGCATAACAAAAAATAAACGTACAACGTTCCTAGTGGGTAAAACACAGAATTGAACATGCAGCAAATACTCGTATGTACACACACATGAAGAAACGATTCTATCACGCCACTCCCATCATTTTTTCCCTTTGTACTTGATGGCAATCTATACATCGTAACGCCAGTTTCGCTTTAACAAGCGACTAGTGTGAAAAAACTTATTTTAAACTATTCTATTAAAAATTGGTTTCCTCTCTCGACGGTGAACTCGGGTTTATAAATCCAAATGTACAAAGGGGTTAACGCATTTTCCAGGTGCTTCAAAGCAGCTTGGCTATCACGCTCTCTAGATACTAAAGACTATAATATTTTTTCCGCGCCATTTCTTCACAATTCCAGAATGCGCTACTTACAATATACTTTCGAATGGAATACCGGTACCCTTTTTTACATAGCTGAGATGGATCTGAATTTTTCATTCCGTAAAAAGTTTTCGATAGGCCCACTAGAATTGGCTCTGGATATCTCCAACAGAATCTCTAAGTATCAGTTTATTTTTCGATGGCAGAAACCACGGGTATTGTTCATATTCTCGGTGGCAATATTCATATTAATATAGCAAATTACCGGCTTTTTCGTCTCCTGTTGAAACATTAGATCCAGAGGTTCCACAAAACATTCAGAGCGTCACCAAATGGCGCCCATGATGCTCAAACATGCACTTCTCTCCAGTTTTTTTAATACCAAACATGTGAATTTAACTACAATTCTGCACCACCAGCCCAATAGTAGCCTGCACGATTTTTGGCCTCAATAATACTCTGTACACCCAACATGCAACAACTGGTTTCCGACCTCAAGTTTTACTAAATGATCTTCAACATCGTCGAAGTACTTTTTGTGCACGACTAACCTTCACCTCTCCGTTTTTAAGTGAGATTCTTATCAAAAACTACTCCTATCTATTTAACTTCCTTGAAAAGACTAATAGTTTTACCTTTAGGTCCTTGCATATTATCTCATTTCGCGTAAATAGAACCAGAGTAGCATACACGGATTAACGGTAAGTCCCACTCATCACACTTTTGCACATTCAATCCTGACGGACTATTCTGATTTCCATATGCTTGTAACGGGTCCGCCAAATAACTTTTTTTTTTTGAAAATTCTTTAAAAAAAAACTACTGGATATTTTCTCAAATTTCTTTTTTTATTTGAAAGTACAATCCTTCCAGTTAATAATGGAAAATAATTTCATTCAAATGGCTGCCTCGGCTGGCCATGCAGTAGCCTACACGATCGGTCCAATTTTTAAGCACATTATTGATTGTGTGCAGCTGTATTTCACCAATGGCTTCACGAATATTGTCCTTTGAAGCGTTAATTGTCTCTGGCTTGTCGGCGTAACACTTATCTTTGAGGGCACCCCACAAATAATAGTCCAACGGTGTCAAATCGCAGCTCCGAGGGGGCCAAACGACATCAGCTCTGCGGCTGATAATGCGATCTTCAAAAACAGGGCGCAAAACAACGAGTGTAGCTTCGGCTGTGTGGCACGTAGCGCCGTCCTGTTGAAACCAAATGTTGCCAATATCCACCTCTTCAATTTTTGTGAACAAAAATTCGTTCAACATGGCCTGATAACGATCGCCATTGACTGCAACGGCCACTCCCTGCTCATTTTCGAAAAAAATGGCCCAATTATGCCTCTGGATCAAAATCCGCACCACACAGTGACTCGTTTTGGGTGCATCGGCTTTTCAATGTATGCGTGCGGGTTTTCTGTGCCCCAAATGCGACAATTTTGCATGTTTACATACCCGCCAAGATCAAAATGAGCTTCATCTGAAAAGATGATTTTTTTGGCAAAATCGGCATCTTCTGTAAGTTGATCGCAGACCCACTTAGCGAAGCGAAAACGCATTGGATGGTCAGTTGGCTTCAACTCCTGAACCAATTGGACTTTGTATGGCGTCATACCAAGGTCTTTATGCAAAATTCGTCTCAATGATGTCTCCGAAATGTTCAATTGTTGAGAACGACGGTGAATTGATGTTAATGGCGCTTCACCCACACTTTCTGCCACAGCAGCAATATTCTCGGGTGTACGCACTGTTTTTGGCTTTTCACGCTTTGGTTTATCGATGAGGATGCCAGTTTCTTTCACTTTTTCCACAAGATAACGAACATACGGAGCTGACGGTGCTTCTCTTCTTCCAAAATCCGTACGCAATTTTCGCACACATTCTGCAACATTACCATGATTTTCAAAGTAATGTCGCAGCGTTGTTCAAGCGTATACACAACCATATTCGTTCAGCGGAATTATAAAACTAATTATCTGTCAAATCAGACATGAGCTAATTGTTACCATTCACGAAATAAGCACTAGTTGACAAAAAAAACGTTAGATGGCGGACACGTTATAATCAGAATAGTCAGTCATGATATCATCCTCATATGCTTGTATAACTCCCTTAGAAAAGAGTCCTCAACAAAACATCACAAACTCTGTGGGCATCCTCGAGGAACTTTCGCCACGTTGCAATTATCAGTTGTCTCTCCAACATTTAAGAGTATTTTTGATACAATGCACCGGGCCCACCTTATACGAGTTTCGTCCACTCAATGTCTTCTAGCAGTCAAGCATATAAAATCAGATGCTCCCTCAATATCTACAAATATCCCTCATTGTATTTTCACCAGCTTCAAGTCCTATTTCAATCTTAAACAATAGATAGTGTAGAGATGATTTGTAGGTATATTGTATATATACTGATGGATTCCGAGCGGGATATTCAAAACTATCCTCGCACTAATATACTTCCCCAACATACTATATATTCTATAAATATAAATTTATAAACTAATTATATATTCTATGAGTAGAAGTGACTATCCTTATTTCGATGATCAGATAAAATGTATTTCAGCGACGGAAAAATTCTTTCGAGACTTACTATAGCTAATCGCACTGCTAACACTACTTTGCTATTGTATACAAAGAGCACAAAATGAATCGTAACAGTATGAAACGTCTATTCTTTCCCTATATATTTTTATTTTATTGTGCCGTTTCACTCATGAATACAACCATTATGACAGTTGAGAAAGCTTGTGCGCACGTTAAGTACTATAAGCATAGTGTACTGTTGCTTTTCGTTCACTGATAAAATACAACCAAGGACTGCTGAAAAATGCTCATTCATTACATTGTGGTTACAATCGAAAAAAAAAAGTTTTATATTTTTAAATTCAAGCAGGAAAAATAGGTTAATGTTAATACTAGCCAATACTAACCAAACCATTTCAGTTAACAATCCAAATATACAACTCTTCGAGGATATGACCGAGCTAAAATATTGAACTAAAAAAATTTAAAGGGCAAGTGATCCTTAGCTATCCAGTCAGTGCAAATATGCCCAAAAGAAGAATTCACTCAATATCATATCCAGCTTTCTTAGCCACCAAAAATATTGACATGATGACAAAACTTATTTAAATATTCTGCAATGTGTTTACTCGTATCTATTCTATTCTCCCTATTCTTTCTTTCTATCTTCCCTATTTATAGTTAAAAATACATTTATTTTATGTCTATGAATATAGAATTGTGTGTTTGCGTGCGCCAAACTCACAATCTAGCAGTTCGATAGAGTTCAAACTTTTACAAGATGTTTTGATGTTTAGATGGCCATTCTCATATTTTATAGGCTAACTGATAGAAATTCGCGTCATCGCTTCGACGATAAAGCGAACATTAGAATATTTCTGTTTTGTTGGTGACACCAAAACTTAGAAAACGTATGGCCGATTGACTTCAAAGTTGCACAAAATGGACGTTTAGATGGTAGATGGTTCACCTAGCTCCTCCAGGAGAGAAGAATAAGAGAGCGAGAGAAATAAATACTAACTATATGTGACCTTCTCCTTCTCCTGCTCTTTTACATACGTGGAGCCCGAATTTTATCAAAGAGAATATATACAATCAACGGTCATATTACTGGCAGATTATATGTAAAGGGCTCATAGCATTTGCATCGGTATATTGTCCTCCTAACCATCTAATTCAATGTGAGAAGATCCAGCATTTTCAAGGGTGTATTCAGGGGGGGGGGGGGGGGGCTTACTTTGCAGCTGCCCTATGCGTTGGTACATTATCATAAAAAATTAAATAAATTTTATTTAAATAAAAATATTATTTATAATATTATTAATATTAAGTATGAACTAATAGGCCATTACAAATTTTCGATAAATCGTTAACGCGGACGTGGACGCGACCGTAGTGGAAACAGGCTTTAAACCATGCCAAAAATATCGGCTATCGGCGAAATAGTATTTGTCGATCGTTTTTTCACCATCAATAGCTTTTGATATTTTGCCAGCCCTATCATATTTGCTAAACAGCTGTTTACCATTATTGAGAGAAGAAGATTGGGAATAAGTTTGAATAAGTTTGATTGGGAATGGTAATATGGATATTAGAAACTTTTTTAATAACACTACAGGTACGTAATGGTTTTTCTGCGTAAAGTTTTTTTAATAAAATTTTTAAATACGTATGTGTTTATTGTAGCGAAATTAAAAAGAAGACTGAGTCCGAGTAGCAGCAGCTCAAGTGGAGAGAGCCGCGACGGAGACATTACGGTGGATGATTGCCATGCAAACGATATTGGCAAATGGGTGTCCGTAGTTAGCACGATGAAAGCGGAGCAGAAAAAGGAGCTCTTAAAGAATTGTTGGCAGCCCGACCAAAATTATAATTTTACAGCTGATGCGACTCACTTAAAAAGAAAATTTAATTGGCCCTGGCTGGAATTATATAAGCCGTGGTTGGTATACTCACGCCGGTTGAAAGGAGCATTTTGCTTACATTGCGTGCTATTTAAGCCTCTGAATAAGCCGGGCAAAACTTTGTCGTTTATTGTGCGCCCCTTTACACAATACAAAAACGTGCATGAATACTGCCAAGCTCATGCATCAAGCAATCCGCACAAAGAGGCTACACAATCAGCAATGTTATTCTTGAATCAAACGCCTGTTGATTTGCAAATGCAGAGTTGTCATAACAAAATAATTGCAGAAAACAGAAATATTTTAAAATCTATTATTAACACAGTACTGTTTTGTGGAACCCATGACCTTCCTCTGCGTGGTAAATCAAATGATGAAGGTAATACAAGTATTTAACAAAAAATTAAAAAAATATTTTTCATCTTTACACTATTTTAAAGGTGTTTTCCATGATCTTTTAATGATGAAAATATCAGCTGCGGATGGGGCACTAAAAAAACATTTTATGGATGGAAAAAAAAAACGCCACGTACACGAGTCCACAAATCCAGAATGAAATTTTGGACATTTCGGGGAAAATAATCCGAAATTACATCTGCACAGATTTAAAGAAAGCTTCTGCCTACAGCATCTTGGCGGTTGAGACTGCAGACGCGGCTGGAAAAGAGCAGCTTTCGATAGGAATCAGAATTTTCAACCACAACAAACAGTTTATTCGTGAGGAATTTGTTGGTTTTGTCGAACTGATGACAATGGATGCAGAAACCATCGCCGACAATATCAAAGCTTTTATTGCAGAATTAGACTTAGATCCAGCAACATGTATCGGGCTTGGCTTCGACGGGTGCGCTACAATGGCAGGCAAGACTAGTGGTGTACAAAAAAGATTAAAAGGCACATTTCAAAAAAGTTTTTTTATCCATTGCGCCAGTCATCGTTTCAATTTGGTTGTCAATGATCTTAATTCGGTCCCCGAAATCCGAAATACCATTTCTACCATTAAAGATATTATAAATTTTTACAAAGAGTCTCCCATTCGCAGAAAATACGCTCCAAATGTACATTCGTTTTGCGAAACACATTGGTCCGAGAAGTACAAAAGTATGAGCGATTTTAAATTATTTTATTGCCATATAATAGATGGATTGGAAAAGTTGTGCACAGAATGCAATGCTGGCACACGAAAAGTTGCCTTTCAGCTACTTAGTGCTGCTACTAAAAGCGTTTTTCTAATTTGTATGTGCATAATTGCAAAATACTACAGTCTTCTCCAACCAGTGGTGAATTTATTGCAGGCCAAAAACAACAATATAATTAAATGCAGAGAACACCTAAATCATATTTTAAATTTTTTTGAAAAACATAGAGCAACATCTGAAGTTGAATTTGAAATGATTTTTAAAGAGTGTGAAAAGTTGGCTGAGAATGCTTCATTCAATATTTGCGTGCCCAGAGTTGTTGAAAAGCAAACTAGAAGAACAAATCCTCCATTCACGACAACAGAAGAATATTACCGTTTCATACCCTATCTGGATTCACTCATAACATCCATAAGTGACCGATTTCACAAAGAAAATAATGCAGCTTTCGATCTCGCAGTCCTAAGTCCAATGCATCTTAAAACCATAAGCCTAGACCAACTTCAGAATCAACTTTTGCGTGCAAGCTCGTTTTATAATTTGGAAGGTATTGAAAATAAGCTTGAACTTTGGCATATATATTGGAATGAAGAAAATGAAAACGACAGATTTGATATTTGCTTATAACAAAACAGATTTTTATCCGAAGATTAGAGAAGCATTGGAAATTTTGTTAGCAATGCCCTCTACAACTGCAACAGTGGAACGATCTTTCAGTACTCTTAGAAGAGTTAAGACGTGGCTGAGAACATCTATGGGAGAAAATCGTTTAAATGGTAATAAAATAAAAAACGAAATTTCATCTTATTACATATATTTTATTTTTCCAGGATTGTGTATGCTAAGCACCCATAGGGCCTGTTGTGGTATATTCTAACACAACTGGATCCAACTTTGTCAATGAAAACACGTTCCATCTTCACTTACAACATTGAATCCAACTTTGTTAAATCTGTCCGGCCTTCTATACTAATCATAATAACTTACTTCTTACTTGTCTAGTTGCTCCAATTTGCAGATATACCAGTTGCGCAATTGTATGTTGAGGTCTGCTATTGAGTTATATGGCCCACTTATTAAAAATTTCGATCATGCGTTATTGTAACTGTTCGTGACCAATTGCGGAACTGTTCGCCCTAAACCAGCATTTATACTTCTATATACAAAGTCTTAGTTACTACATGGTTAAACGGTTTTGGGTAGGTCATGATGTGAATTAGTTGAGCCAGACTTACATCATCTATGAGGCGTAATCCTTATAAAGTAATGCAAAAAACAGCATGTCCTGCCAAAAATAATAGAAACAAAGATGCGCAAAGCGGAGTACAAACATTTTTCGTTCTGCGCATTTATGTCACAATAGCATGGTTGCAAAGCGAAATGTCAAAAAAATACCTATCCGCATTAGCCTCATTTCACACGAACGGCGCGACACGGCGATGATGAATATACACAAAACTGCACAAAAATCACAACAACGGCGAAAAGTGTGTATGCTCATACCAAGAGCTTCACACGATCAGACAATCTATGATTGCGGCTGAGAAACTAAACAAAACAAAATCAAAATAAAGAATACTGCGCAATTCGCATAGTTGCCGGCGGAAACTTTCAACCGTACAGCGATTTTGTTGTTTATTTTCACAATTCTGCTTGCATCTTTTTCGTTTTTTTTTTTAATTTCTGGGGGGAAAAAACAGACGAGACAGACCTTTTTAATTTCTTTGGAAAATTGATTTTTTGGCATTTGCAGAAGAAATTTTTGTACCTACTTACTTACATATGAGACTACAGAAAGTTCAAATGGAATTATTATTCCCTTAATGCAAAGTGTGTGTACATATATCTACGCTCCATTGTTGTTTATTTTCACAATTCTGCTTGCATCTTTTTCGTTTTTTTTTTAATTTCTGGGGAAAAAAACAGACGAGACAGACCTTTTTTAATTTCTTTGGAAAATTGATTTTTTGGCACTTGCAGAGGAAATTTTTATACCTACTTACTTACATCTGAGACTACAGAAAGTTCAAATGGAATTATTATTGCCTTAATGCAAAGTGTGTGTACATATATCTACGCTCCATTGTATAAGAAATCCAATTAAAACATAAAACCCAAAAAAGTGCGGAGCAGACCAAATTTAAATATTGTTTTGGTTTTGGGACTTTGTTGTGCAGTTTGTGTATATTTATCATCGCCGTGTCGCGCCGTTGCCGTTGGTGTGAAACGAGGCTTATGTATTTATTGCTAGGTTCACGTCACAGCCCAGCGACGAAACGTCAAACTCAGAAAGAGAATTATTACGGACCTGCGCAATGCGTAATCTTCTTCTCTATCATTCTTCATGTCCTGCCTATCCACAGGATCAATTTACTGACCACCGTACAGAGAGAAGCTTCCAAACGTTGTCTTCTTTTGTGTGTCCAAAGGTGTGACAAAACCAAACATCTCCTTAAAAATTATGCTCAGAACAAAGCAAAAAATCTGTTTGCACAACAAACATCTTACTAAGAGAGGTAGACAACCCGTTGTTGGGACAACAATATAATCACGGCTATAATATTCCTTTAAACAACAATTTATGTATATGATTTTTGAAAGGCATGTATACTCGTATTGCCTAAATGTCTATAATTTCATTGTTGCCCACTAAAAAACAGAACTAGTAAGTATAATGTATCCAGATTAGGCCAAATTGGGTTCGTTAATTTCATTTATTAAGAGTAAGCTTAAATTTTATACATGTTTCATCAATATAATCGATGACTTGAGAAAATAGTAACAATTGAGACTAGTATTGGGGTCATATATGATGAGGAGGCTAAAATAGGCGTATAAAACTTAGATCTCTTTAAATATGTTTAGTTCTTACTAAACATACAAAATTCTCCGTGTATTTTATACATAAACAATGTTATCGTCGTCTCTCGCGATATATAGATAGAGAACATTTGAACGGTCTGAGATCAGAGCGGCGCCAACATTGCATTGGATACGACAGTGAAACCACAGTTCTTTGTTTGTTGCCATCTCTAGATGCATTTTAACATTTTTATACCTTTTACCTTTAAAAGAGGTAAAAATGGTATACAAAGTTTGTGCGATTAAGAGGTTTCTCAACTACCAGAAGGAAGCTTGCCGGTATGGACATATTAATACAGATATGATCAGAGCAAAAAAGATACGTTCTGAGCAACTTTGAGTTTGTCCGCCCGTCTGTGGCCACTTTCTCCGAGACCGTGTGAGATATCTCAATGAAACTCTGCAAAAGTATAGTATGGATAACGATACAGAATCACTTTTCTATATAAGTCGATTTGGACAAAGATCACACCTACCTCCCATATATGCAATTTTTTCACCATTTTTAAAATACTTTTTATAACTTCGGTCCAATTAATAGAATAGTCACGTAATTTGGTAGTTTTGTAGATGGGTCCTACCAAACACTATGCAATATGTGGACGCTATATTTTAGTTGCCACGCCCACTATTAACGGATATTGACAACTTAAGATCTACTACCCTACGTCTCCACGGGCAATTTTTGATGGCATAACATCTGTCAAATTTGATTGCAAAGGTTGACAATATTTTAATGGTGGGCATTGCGAAGTTATGCCATCGTCATTTTGAAAATGTCCTCAAGCAATCTAGTTCGCTGTGCCCGCGCTTGAAAAATTTTTTGATTTATACAATGAAGAGGAAAAAAGAAGGAAAGGTGAATCCTTTTTTACAAAGAATGCAAATGCATAGTCTCCATATATTTTCGCGATTTAATTAATTTAATAGAGCGGTAAAACTGAAATGTTCGACGATGCTGCCACTGTGAGCGTCACGAAAAACTGAAAAATGGCTATCAAACAAACAAAATGACAACTGATTGCAACACAACACGTTGGCAATTTATGGCATAACATATTTCATAACATAAATTGCCAACTTGAAGCAATTTGCAGTCTCCATTGGCAATTTGCTTGAAATTGCCAATGGCATGCCATCAAAAATTGTCCGTGGAGACGTAGGGCTACAGATAAGTAGACGAAATTTTTCACAAGCAACATGTGGAAATTATAAAGCGAACTTCAAGGGGGTTGATCAGAAAAAGGACACGCCCATTTGCGAATAAGGAATTTTCGGGTCTAAAATTAATATTAGCCTTGCTTTACTCATATTGCTGCTATGGGAATAAAAATTGACAGTAATGTAGTTGGTGTGTACATCTACATAATGGATTGTGTGTGAAAAATATGGGCATCATACTGCTACAGCTACGCCCACATTTGACCAAAAATAATTTTTATTAGATTTATCAAAGAAATTTTACAGGAAGTTTGCGGGATACTAACAATACACACCACACAAAAAATGGGGGGTAATTTTTGCAGCCACATGAGTTACATAAGACCCCACTCCCCATATAGTCATAATAATAGCATATTAATTAAGGAAGCGACCAAAGAACCGAACTCAAGTAAATTTGCTGACGCAACGTTTATTCGAATGGTAATAATCCTACATTGGAAGTGCATTGACTGCAATACGATCAGGGCCAATTAAAATGGTTTCTGGATGAGTAATTGGATGAGAAAGGGGTTTGTCTTTACAGTTGCCACAGTATTTAGTTTACCGATTTATCGCAATATTCGTTACTTATTAATTGTATGTGTCCGGGGTTTCAGACTACAACTATTTTTAATATATGTTTCTAAAGATAATTTTAATAGTTTTTGGGAAATGGTCGTGATTGGCTATATTTGTTTTGCTTTTAGTGAGGATACATAGTCCGAATATATGCGTTCCTTCCTTTCTCGGATTCTATGAGTTCTATGGATTCGAGGATGGCAATTATTTCTGATGAATAGGACAATTTAATGTTTTTAAAAATGAGTTTTCTGTTGTAACAGTAACACCCCAATTAAAAATTTTCTGTCATATGATAGTTGCTGTCTATTGAAAGAAACACAAAAATGGCTGGCAGTAAAGTATAAATGGATTTTATTAGACTTACACCCTAACTCTAAATTTTCTGTCGTTTGATAAGTTTCTGTCTATTTTGTCAGATTACAAGACAGAAAATTTTGCGCCCCAAATTCCAAATTAATTCTGTCTTTGGAAAGCTGTTAAATTAACAGAAAGCTGTTTTAGTATAACAGTGGACTGTAATGATGATTTGACAGCTGGCAGATAGTAAAGGGTAAGTAATTTTTATTGTTATTAGATATTTAAATTTTATTGTTATATTACTTTTAACATTTACAGAAACAGCCAGAAACATGAAAGAACTCTTCCAGAGTTCTTGGGAAACGCGCAGCATGTCCATTCACTCGCACCAGCAAGTCAACAATTTCTCGAATGGAATGTAAATGAAACGCCGCCAGGAATCTGATCGTCAAAGGCAGTTTTGGTTTTTGGGTATCGTGGCAACTCAACTCTTGGATCAGATTCCAGGCCAAATCTTTTGGAAGGCGAAAATCTTTCATGAAAACTGCTTCCGGCTTACAAAAAAGGTCACTGTCATCCCTTAATGCAATATATAAAGCACAAAACAAAAAAAACTGAACAATCATTGTTATAAAGCACAAAACAAACAAAACTGAACAATCATTGTTATTAATTATTATTTATTTATTAAATTCTTCAAATTCTTTACCAAATGCGTTGTTTCTATACCGATTAGTTGGTTTACTAATCGGTTGCCGATTCCTTGGGTGCAATACCGAAGGATCGTGATGATGACTTCAAGTGCAATACTGAAGTCTGATATCTCTTTGGGTACAGTACCGAAAGAGTGTTGTGGCTAATCAAGTATTATTCTTGAATTAACCTTGTGGTTGATAATTGGCGACAAAGAAAACACTGTTGACTGTTTGACTTCAAAAGTATATCTCAATTTTTATTTATAAATTGATTGAATTTATATTATAATTTTGATTACGCTACAAAAAAAATATATTTGTGGTGTCTGCAATTATGTGCAAGGCACCAGCGTTTGTGCGTACGTAGGGCAAATTAATACTTTAGCCCGCACGTGTACGGAAATGCTGATGAGGCTTCACACGCTGTATATCCGTTCATCGGGTGTACTGCTTATTCTGCGTTCACGAGCGGGCATTGGTGATGGGAATTGCTGATTGGAGTTTTGCGTTGGAGCAGGTACAAACATCCTCCCGCCTGTTGAGCATATTCTCAACTTCGAATTAAATGCTGTTTGCGCGAACCCGTACTCGAAAATCTGGAGCTCGTCGCCTCTTTTGCTTCGAATATCGCTGGCAAGAGATCCAGATAAGACAGATCAATGTGATGAGCAAACTGATATATCCAATGCTGAACTGATGGACTTCTCGGCTCTTAAGCGGTAGATCCATTTGCTCATTGTTTTGCAATTGTTGCACATGTTCATGTAGTACTTGAATATCGTCCGTCAGGTTGGACTGGTGTTCTAATGAGTGTGTTGCAGCCATTATATAATCTGCGATCAACTCAGTTAGATTCACTTTCGATATGATTGTGCTGGTGACCTTTGAAACATATGTCCGATGTGCCATTATGGTTGTATACTCATCTCTTATGGTGCATCCTTGTCTCAAGGTTAAGGTTCCTATTCCCTCCAGTAATTCTGTAAGGATATCTGAACCGCAAATGACGCTGATTGTACGAGCTGGCTGTGCGATGTAGATCCATTAGTTTTCTTTAAGTAATGGAATCCATTGAGGTGAGTCGTGTGTGCGATGAACCTTGCAGCTTTTTGGGTTTGGAGTTTGACATAATATTTCCATCTCACATAGTCGATTGGTTGATGTAATGCGATGTGTTGGATGTAATTGCTTGCATACATGCATATTAGAATTGAATGCAGTGCATGTTGACAATTCTCCTGCTGATAACGAATAATATTTGTCTCGATGTAGATTAGTGACTATATACTCGATTGTCCCTTCCAACATGAAAATTCCACTGCCTCCCAAAATAGGTAGTCGAGTCACATGTACCAATTCGAATGGTTCTTGATTAGTCAATGGTAACTTAAGACGCACAATCATCTCAGTTGGCGTGATGCGTGCTTCCACAGAGATGAGTTTAAGGATCTCAATGGTATTCTTGCTGGGAACTTGTAACGTTGGTGGGAGATGGTCTTTGATTGCTCTCAGTTGTTGTTGCAGCTGAGACGGATACAGCAGAAGAGGATTGAGCTGTCCATGATGTGTGTCCGTCAGTACATCTAAAAACAGCTCTTGATTTCGTTGGTAGTCCTGCATAGCCATAAGTACTCGACCGGACATCGCATTAAACATTTCGGCTATTGCATGGTGAGATTCTGACTTTGTAAAGTTGTCCTGCTGGCTATATAAATATTTTATTTGCTTGTGTAGTTGTTGAATTTGATCGTCAGATTTCTTTAAAATATTGCTAGTGGAGTCAATTACCGATGTTTGGTTTCGAATTAGGTGCAGAAGATGTTCTTCGTTGCGGGATATGCCGTTTATCGTTGCAGACATTTCTTTAGCATAGTTGGAGTCCAAAATTCCAAACAACGCATTAGACAAGCTTCCAACAATTGCTAATGGAGCGTCTCGCCGTTGACGATGGATTTGTTCGTCGTATTGTAAGTACTCATCATCTTGTTGGATTAGCTGCCATTTATTACGGAACTGGTCCACAGTTTTCTCACAATTAATTGCACCGCTTTGGATACGTGAACACGCTCGCTGCATTCCAGTTATTCCTTGCATTATGTTGTTGCGCTCAAGCCAATATTGGGACATATTGTAATACACAACTATATTCCAATCTGTTGTTGTTAAGTAAGTCAGACCCATTTTTTCGAAATATAGTCCTGTTTGACTTCCGAAAGGTACCTTAGTAAGGGGGTCATCACCTGCTACTAGAGCAATTAGAAAGCATATGCATAGCAACAATACTGACGAGGGTGACACAGATCGTCTTCGCTTAGCTGGTGTATGACTTATGCCGTCTTTGAGATTTGTGGCTTCTTCTACTGGAGCTGGATGCTTATCAGGTTGTTCTACTGGATTACTTTCGGTAGACATGGGTAATGGCGCGAGTAAATGGACGCCTCTTCTGGTGAGGCCTGTTGAAGTTCGAATTTCCGCTACTCGCACTAGGCCGTCAGCGCCAGGAAATGTTTGAGTTACTCGACCAAGCCGCCATTTAATAACTGGCAAGTTATCCTCCTTCATTAATACCATTGTACCAGGCTGTAAATTATGACGCAAGGTCTTCCATTTGTAGCGATGCTGGAGTTGGTTTAGATACTCCTTACTCCACCGACTCCAAAATTCCTGTTTCAACCTTGTGACTAAGTCCCACTGCTTCAGTAAATTTATGTTCAGATTCTCAGTGGGCTGGTCGACAACGCTTGTCAATGGTGCACCTGTTAAGAAATGACCTGGAGTTAATGCTGCGTAATCGTCTGGATCATCTGACATAGGAGTCAGCGGCCGCGAGTTAAGAATGGCTTCTATTTCAACCATAACTGTCTCTAACTCTTCGTATGTTAATCGGGCATTGGACAAACTTTTGTAAAATAGATTCTTTGCCGATTTAACCGCTGCTTCCCATAAGCCGCCAAAATGTGGCGATCTAGCAGGTGCGAAATGAAACTCGATTCCCTTGTGTGCGCAGAATTTCATCAGCTGTGATTTGGTATCTACGTTGTGGATGATGTCCGCAATCTGTCTCAATTGATTTCGTGCTCCTACGAAATTAGTCGCGTTGTCACAATGAAGATGCCGACAGTTCCCTCTTCGGCTCACAAACCTCTTCAAGGCTCCGATAAAGGCGTTGGTCGTAAGGTTGCTTACCACTTCAATGTGTACGGCCTTAGTTGCAAAGCAACAAAATATCGCCACATAACACTTTTGTGGCGTCTTTCCCCTTTGATTGTAATGAAATTTAAATGGCCCACAAAAATCGACTCCAGCGTGAGTGAAAGGTTTATTTGGTTGAACCCGCGATGCAGGTAACTGTCCCATGAGTGAGTTGCTGCAATGGCTTCGGCATAGCTTTAGTGCAAGATACACAGTTTTTCACGATTGATCTGGCTATTGTTTTCGCATTAACCGGCCAATAAGCTTCCCGTGTCGCTGCTACTAGACCTGCTGGGCCAACATGCTTGTTATCAATGTGGATGTGTGTCATCAATATTTTAGTGATATCACTCCGATATGGCAATAGGGCTTGATATTTTGCTTCATGTGGTAGGGCTGAATTTGCTAATCGTCCTCCTACCCGCATAATGTCGTCTTTATCCAGAAATAGTGTAAGATCACCCATCCCCCTTCCAACTGATTTGTTGTGCTTGAGAAGTTTATATTCAGGATTGAATGCTTGTCTCTGCAGGTCCTTGATTATAGTCTGAGTAGCACCTTTAATTTCTTCTGCGTCGAGGTCGATGGATGTTTGAACTGGCATATTACGACAATTTTTAATGAATCGAAGTGCATATGCGGTGACTCTTTGAAGATGTGTCCATGAATTTCGATGATCAATCATTGAAGTAAACGACGGAATCTGTGACGTAGTAAGACATACCTGTCTCTTTTCTACTTCTGTGGTTGAATTGGCTGATGCCGCTGGCCACGATGACGGTGGTCCGTATAGAAACAGTGGTCCATAAAACCACATGCCTTGTTGTTTGAATTGACCCGGGTTGATGCCTCGTGAGATCATGTCTGCCGGGTTTTTGTCTGTAGGTACGTGACGCCATTGTTGCTTCACCGTTACTTCTTGTATAGCTGCCACTCGATTTGCCACAAAGGTGTGGTAGGAAGACGAACTGGCAGAGATCCAGGCTAGCGTCACTTCAGAGTCAGACCACAGAAAGCATTCGCCTGTCCATTGTAGAATATGTTTTACCCTGTCCAATAACTGGGCTGCTAACCGTGCAGCACAGAGCTCCAGCCGAGGGAGCGTTTGTTGTTTTGGTGGTGTAGTCTTTGATCTAGAACACAACAGCTGAACGCTCACAGATCCATCTGTTTTTATCGACCTTGCATAAATAACAGCTCCATAGGCCTGCTCGGATGCATCGGCAAAAGCGTGTAATTCTCTCTGATGCACATTGTCCTTTGTGGTTGGAAATACGTAGCGTGGAATTTGCAAGTTTTCAAGTTCCTGGATATTTTCTCTAAACTGGCTCCAGAAGGTATGCAAGTCCATAGGGAGTGCTTCGTCCCAGCTTAATTTTAGACGCCACAGCGATTTCATGAATATTTTTGCACATGAGACAACTGGTGACAAAAAACCTATTGGGTCGAAAATATGCGCGATGTCCGACAGTACTTGGCGTTTCGTTATTTTGGCTGTTGTGCTCCATTTGGTCCTTATTAGGAAGTAATCAGTCGCAGGTTGCCACGTTAACCCAAGCGTTGTGATGGTAAAACTATCGTTGTCAAAATTCAATTGGATTGCTCGATCCTCTGCGTTGATGTTCGTTAACAGTGTTTTATTACTCGCACACCATTTCCTCAACTTAAAACCTGCTGACTTGGTGAGGGAGTTCAATTCCTCCTGTACGCGCAAGGCTTCTGCTAACGTGTCGGCTCCACTCATAACATCGTCCACATAAAAATCTCGTTGTAAGCATCTGGAGCCGTGCGGATATTGTGTGCTATGTTCCTTGGCTAATATGCGTAGACATTTTATCGCCAAATATGGTGCCGATGTGACTCCATAAGTCACTGTGTTTAATTGGTAACTTTTCAGAGGTTCGCTTGGCGTGTTCCTCCACAAGATTAGTTGATGCTTGCGGTCAGCTTCGTTCACGATAATTTGTCTGTACATTTTCTCGATATCTGCTGTAAAAACATATCTGCGTACTCGAAATCTCAAAAGAACCGCAAATAAGTCTTCTTGAAGTTTTGGACCTGGTAGTAGCACATTGTTCAATGATACATTTGTTGACGTCTTCATTGATGCGTCGAACATGACACGCAACTTTGTGGTGGTGCTGTCTGGCTTCAGAACGCAGTGGTGAGGTAAGAAGTAGTGGGGTTGGTTTATGCTTCCGCTAACTTCTTCCATGTGACCTAGCCGCAGGTATTCCTCCATGAAGGCCGTATACTGCATTTTGATGACGGGGTTTCTTTGCAATTTACGTTCGATGGCGTAAAAGCGTTGTAATGCGATAGCTTTCGAGTCTCCAAGAGGGCTTGCGTTATCAACGAAAGGCAAGCGCACAACGAACTGTCCGTTCGCTGCTCGACACACCGTTTGGTTAAAAAATGCTTCGCAAGTTCTTTCTATCGCTGTTAGCGGCGGGCTGTTGGTGTCAAATTCTTCTAGCTGCCAGAAACGCTCGAGCTGTTGGTTTAATGATTCATCTTCATTCGTAACTCCAATACCGCAGAACGTAGTCTCAGCTGTTGATGGAACTGTGATGTGTCCACCAAGCACCCATCCGAACACGGTGTTTTGCAATATGGGGAGTCCGGTTCCCAATTTGATTTGGCCGACTACTAGCAATTCCAGATAACATTCAATTGTTTCATTTATTTATTCGTTGCCTATAAGAATGTCAATTGGACCTGATTGATTAAACTCCGGATCAGCCAATTGAATATTTTTAGGAATAGGCCAGGCTGTCACGTCGAAACTCTGTGTTGGCAGTGGATGTGTAATTGTTGTTGAATTTCCCCAATTCCATCAAAGTACTGCGGATTGTATTGTGTTGGTAATCCGAGCTTCTTTGCCAACCTGTCCGTAATGTAGTTTGTCTGCGAACCGCCGTCCAAAATTGCACGGCATTGAAATTCATTGCCACGGAAGTCATTGACTTTTAAGACGACAGTGCTCAACAGCACATGTTTCACGCCCGCACGATTGACCGGGGACACTAATGAAGTGGTGAGTGGTTTTTCTATGGCACTGGAATAGCTCTGTAACTCCACGATAGGCTCACTTACGAATGTTGTGAGTGTCTGAGATGACCCTTGACTGGACTGACCCGAGTTATTGGATGGGCCCTTAGCTAGCTGTTGATCAAAATGCACTAATGAGTTGTGCTTCTTGTTGCATTTGGTGCATCCTCTCATTGAACAAGTTTTTGATGTATGACCATTTTTCATACAATTCGCACATAACTTGTGTTGTTTAATTATATCAAAACGCTGATGCGGCGTTTTCGCCAAGAATTGTGCGCATGCAAACAGTTGGTGATTGCCTTTGCATACGAGGCAGCCCGTTGCGGCCTTGGTTGCTGAGAATAGCGTTGAATGATATTTCGCGTTTGTCGATTTATTGTTGATAATTTTGTGTTGTGGTTCTCGGTCTTCACATGATTGAAAACGTTTTTCTAAGAATTTCAATAGGCGGTCAATGGGTTGGAACTCCTGAGGCTGATCTAGCGTCAATTCATACTCGGATCTTGACGTTTTATCTAACTTCTGCAATAAAAGATACTCCAAAATTGTGTGGAAGCTATCTACGGGAACTCCTTGGCTTTTTAACGCGTAAATGCATTCCTTGGCTGCATCGTGTATAGTTTTAAGCGTTGAGCCCATTTCACTGCTAGCATTCTTTATATTAAACAGCTTGCTATAGATAGTTTTAACCAATTTGCGTTTATTGTTAAACCTATCGCACAAGATTTGCCAGGCTGCGTCATAGTTTTCCTCGCATGCTGGCAAGTGACCGATGAGTGCTTTAGCTTCTCCGGTTACATTGGCAGCCAAGTAGAACATTTTTTGTGTGTTGCTTATTGGCTGAGTATGTATCATCTTAACATACAAATCGCGAAATGGTATCCACGTTGAATAGCTACCGTCAAAAACTGGCAAGGTAACTTTAGGCAAATGCACATTCAATGCCTGTGGTATGGTGTGGATTGGCGAGGAGTTGCTCGGTGTACTGACTGGAATATGTTGTCGTAACTTAATGAGTACGTTTTGAAGCGCATCTTCGATCTCGTAGAATTTGTCCGCATCATAACCATCAATTTCCGCCAGGTTTGTTCGTTGCCATATCCATTGGTTATTTTGCACCAGATTATCGTGGTAACGTATCAATAGTTTTGTTTTGATATCATAGTACACTGGTGGATGTGACTGATCAGTTTCCGAGTGCACATCCCCAATGACTCGAGAAATTGCACGCACCAACGCCTTTTGCTGCCGTACTAGGGCTAAGAGTCCATCGCCTTCCTGATGGCTGGTCCGCGGTGTGCTCTCCTTGCGGTTAGAGCCTCCTTGATGGACGTGCAAGGGAACTTCAAGTTGCACTGGCGTTTTACGCTTCTCTCCTTCCTCATTGATGATGTGCTGTAATTTGGTGAACAGCCAGTCGTAGAGGTTTGCTACGTTGCCTCTATAATCCTGTTTGAAGTACTCATGATTAACTTCGTCTAGCTCGAGTACGAGATGATGTTGATGTTCGAACGTAGACCATGCCTCCTTCAGAGTCTTCATGCGTTTATTGGCATATTCGATGGTTTTACGGTCTTGTGTGTCCTTTTTAAAGTTGCTCACCAGTTGCTCTATTGCCGAGCCCACTTCATACTGTGCCCTGGTCAACTTGTCCAACTGCTCAATTGTTTCTTGGTGATGCGCCATCCTTCAGAATCTCGCCTTGTGGTAAACAGGAGATCGTGAGTTCTTATCTCGCCGGGGCCTCCAAAATGTTTCTATACCGATTAGTTGGTTTACTAATCGGTTGCCGATTCCTTGGGTGCAATACCGAAGGATCGTGATGATGACTTCAAGTGCAATACTGAAGTCTGATATCTCTTTGGGTACAGTACCGAAAGAGTGTTGTGGCTAATCAAGTATTATTCTTGAATTAACCTTGTGGTTGATAATTGGCGACAAAGAAAACACTGTTGACTGTTTGACTTCAAAAGTATATCTCAATTTTTATTTATAAATTGATTGAATTTATATTATAATTTTGATTACGCTACAAAAAAAAATATATTTGTGGTGTCTGCAATTATGTGCAAGGCACCAGCGTTTGTGCGTACGTAGGGCAAATTAATACTTTAGCCCGCACGTGTACGGAAATGCTGATGAGGCTTCACACGCTGTATATCCGTTCATCGGGTGTACTGCTTATTCTGCGTTCACGAGCGGGCATTGGTGATGGGAATTGCTGATTGGAGTTTTGCGTTGGAGCAGGTACAAACATGCGTCTAGTATTAAATGATTTAATTTTAATTATCTTTAACAATTTTTACTTTAATTTAAAATGGATTATGAATTTTATCCATTATTCTTTTATATATAGTGCACTAGCTGACCCGGCAAACGTTGTTTTGCTTAAAAATATCCCATGATCTGTACTATAGATGTACATATATGTGTTTAGGACTAAAACATACATTGATCATACCCCTCCACCAATGAAACTGAAATGTAAAACGTAGATATAAAATGATATCTGTCTCCGTCAGTACTATATATCTTCAGCCTTCTTGCTATAAACAACTCATTTGCTACGTCCCTCCGCTGACGAACCAAAAATAATAATAAAATCCGGCTTTAAACTGATACTCCTCGTCGCCAGTACTTTATGTGTACTTACTCGTATGAAATTATTTTTGCATTTATTGAATTGTATTTCCCCTAATTGAAGCACTCTGTGGTAAACGATATTTTTCGTTTTGTTGACAGGTGCGAAAACGATCAAAGCAGATGCTTTTCCGACACGGGAACATGCGACATACAGTTGTCCGTGTGAAAAACATTCATTTTCCAGATTCAGGCCACAAACACTCAATGATTGGCCTTGTGATTTATTAATTGTCATGGCGAATGCGAGACGAATTGGAAATTGCATTCGCTTAAACTCGAATGGCATATCGGCTGGGATCATTGGAATTCTCGGAATGAGAACTTCCTCACCTTTGAATTTTCCTTTTAGTAGTCTCGCGTGAATTACATTGCTCATGAGTTTTGTGACCGCTAAACGCGTTCCGTTGCATAATTTTGGTTGCTTGAGATTGCGAAGCATGATAACGACTGAACCAACCTTCAATTATAAATTGTGCGGCGGCAAGCCAGGCACATCCAATGAATTCAAGAACTCAGTTGGGTAGTTGGTTGCTTCGTCTTCGTTTGTTACACAGTCGATAGATTTGAAGGAATGCAGTGACCCAACGATTTGATTTTGGATTGTGAAGCTTAAGTGATCCACATCCTTGTTCTTTGCCGCTAAAAATACTTCTTACTTTCACTCAACCAATCGTAGTTTTGGTGGTTAGCAATGATGTTCGGAAACACTTTGTTGATGAGCTAATCTTTCGTTGAGACGAAAGTGCAAAAATTTGACCGGAATGAAATCAATCCATTCGATGCGTCGACAGGAACACGACCATTACCGATAGTTAGCAGTTGATTGGAGAACACTTCGGCAGATGGATCGTTTAGCAATGCAAACTCGCATGTTTGTCGTCAGCCGAAGTTTCTTCACATAAAGCCACAATGGTGATGATTTCAGGCAAGCATTGATCTCATCGGCAGCGGTCGATCGGGGTATTACTGGTAGTGTTTGCCGGAAATCGCCTGCGAGTAAAATCAATGCACCCCCAAAACATCTGGCGTCATTACGCAGATCTTTCATAGTGAGATTCAGAGCTTCTAACGCACGTTTATGCGACATTGTGCATTCGTCCCAGATAAAAATTTTGCTTACTACCAAAACTTTGGCCATTGCTGAATGTTTCGCTATGTTACATGTTGGTTCTTCAATCGTTTGAAGGTTTAATGGCAATTTTAATGCAGAATGAGCGGTTCGGCAACCTTCCAGCAGCATAGCTGCTATTCCAGAAGAAGCAACTGCTAAAGCAATTTCTGATCTTGCACGAACTGTAGCCAAAATCAATGATATGAGGAATGTCTTGCCAGTGCCACCAGGCGCATCAAGGAAAATCATGCCGACATTTCCATCATCAATTGCCTTCATCACCGTATCGTACACTTATTTTTGTTGGGGATTCAACAAAGGTACATTCGTTCGAACCAATTGGCAAAATGTCTTCTGACATGTCATCCTTGTACTTCTCCCACAATTCACGTGGATTCGATGGAAAACATGTGGAAATAATGATCGTATCTGACTTGGAGATGCGGAAACAGTTGCTTCAGCGATTGTCGTGTCCCAATGCGTATCGTTTTCTAGAAAATTAAGCTCTTGACATACTGCACGAAATGTTGGCAGCAATACACCATTGACAGTTCGAAGAGATTCAAATGATGTCGGGCTACGAACATTCACCAGCAATAGTCGCAAGTAAAAGCATTCGAGTAGTTTTCCGGATGAACTGTATTAATACGGCCAAGAGCTTCAGTAGAACGCACATCCGGATGACCAGGAACTACATCGCCTTGCTTTCGACGTTGAAATTTCTTCGATGAAGTAAAGTAACATACGTGCAAACGGATCGCTTTGGCAAATCGAGAAGAAACTGGTCAATGTTGTCGCTGGTGGGTTTTGAGCACGTTGAGCGGCATTTGCTTCAGTGAAATAAACTCGTTGACCGTTCTCCAGATGCACTGCCAAATGTGTAACAGTCGGATAGCGTTCGTGAATGGGAAATGAGAATATACGCCAAATCGCCTCATTGCAGCACACATACTGACCAACTTGATAGCGCGTGATTTCATCATTGGGGTCAGGAGCTTGAAGACCAAAAGCCGCCATGTCACTGCCCTTCGTAACATATTTTCAGAAGTACTTGATGGACTTCACTGAATTGCAATACTCCACGTTACAATGTGCCTTGAATGTTTTGGAAAGAAGTGGCGAATACGGAACAACCCAAGAGTTGTCGACCACGAAATCATTTCCTTTTACTTTGACTATAATTGTTCTACCGCCATCATCAGATAATCGACGCCGATACAGTGGATAACCATCGTTGCCAGTGATGGTCTCATCAGTCAAATTTCGTGGATAACGCTTGGAACACTTGCCGTCAACCATGCATGGTGATTGTGGGTTAATGGAGCCACTCGGTCCATGAATCATATTTGTTATTGCGACATCATGCAGGTCTAGATCGGTTTCGGGATCAGGAATCTCGGCACATATGATGTCATCAATTTGGTGTGGCTGTATTCTTTCGACTAACCAAATGAGAATGTGCGCCTGCGGCAATCCTCTTTTTTGCCATTCAATCGAATACATCCAACATCGAGTATCCCCAAAGACACGATGCTTAACAATATAGTCCATGAGCGACCGGATTTTTTGCCTGAATACACGTGCGGTGATATCATGCCGATCACTTGATGTTTGGTCAGGAAGCAGCAGTTGAACAATTTCTATCCACTTTGGATTGCATGTGAAGGTGATGAACAGGTCTGGATGGCCGTAATGACGTACATTATGCCATTGCATTTTACGTATATTCATGCATATGACGTGGGCTGCCGACGAACGTCGCCGGTTAAATGGTCAACCGACCAAAATCAGATGCATTTCCTTCGGTTGAAATTGCATCGCGTAAATGAATGTACTCCTCCGTACGTAGTTTGGTTTGATTTAAACTGATAAAAAGGAGGCGCTCTGCTTCTATTTTGGCATACATATCGACGCAAAATTGCTGAAACAATCGGCGAAATCGAAGCAAATAGTTGTCTACATTTTGGGGAATCATCAAACGATACGCGTAAAAATTCATTGTGCTGACCTTTCTGGTAGTTTCCTCACCTAAATGATATCAGTGATATTAGTGTCATATTGAAATGAAAATTATTTTGATATCTATACTCACCGGTCGATGGATTTATCATCTTGATGTTGATATAATATCCATCGTCGCCTTGCCAAAATATCAGTGGGTATTGCAATGCATCGTATAAACGATGTGTTTCGGATATTCGTTGCAATTGCCCAGAGTCCCGACGTGTGATCACAATATCGCGTGAATTCCGGTTTTCGCCAACAATCACAACTGCAACCTCATCTATTGTTGGAGCTTTTAATTGGCGTTCGTGCGTTCCTGCAGGTCGTTTATCCGCTCTGATCACGACTTTATAGTCATCAGTTGGCATGCGATCCAACGCAGTTTTGAATAAACGAACCAATGCATGAGGTTCATGAAGCAGCTGCTGCTGCAGATCTCGAAGAATTCCTCTTCTCATTTCCGTATTGATTGTTTGGCGCTGATCAAGTTGATGTTCCACATTGCCCATGAAGCAGATTTGGAGGAATTTATGTTGTGCGTCTTCAAGTGGTAGCAATGATCCAATTCGATGGTGAATTTGGCCTTGGATCTGTAGAGTCAATGACGAAATTAGATTCAAAATTGTTTGTGCATCAAAAGAAAATTATTGGTTAATTTATTACTTTGAATGTCGGATTGAATCCGATTTCATGAATAATATCTGCTCCAAATGAAGTCGTTTGAAAGCATCCGTTGTATTTCTGAGCGTTCGATAGAAAATGACGTGATTCTGGTGTTTCACCATGAAGCAAAGAACGCAATGGCTCTGTTGGCAAGGGCAATGGTGGTAATTTAGCCTTGCCACTGAGACAGCACAATCCAGGTGTTTCTCCAGCAAACTTCAATGCACCGCAATGGTTGCACACAACCTCCATTGGGCCAATTTGAACGGAAGGATGCGAGCTGTAATCAATACTGCAATCGTAATGAAACGCTACTCGATTCAAATCAACACTTGAAGTAGTTCTTCTTATGCGTTGATTTAGATTATCACGTTGTTGGGTTGTTTGGTTTGCCCGACGATTTCTCATTGTTCACTGAGCCGTTTCATTTGCCGCCTGTCTTTCTTCTTGTGTTTGTGATGCACGAAGACGGGCCAAACTAACACGGCGCTGTTCTCGTGCGATTTCTTGTTCATCCGTCGTCAATTGATAGGCGATATTCCGAACTCTAATTGCATTTCGGGTTCGACGCGAAAGATTAGATCTTCTGGCTCGCGGCATTGTGAATTACACTGAGAAATGAACACACAAAACATGTGCTCATAACCTCACAAAATAAACAACTTTCATTGCAACTTACCGTTTGAAAATAGAATTCCACACTAAAATAATCACTCTGAATGAAATAATCAGCGAATAAGAATTGAATTTCAAAGTAATCCACCTAAAAATAAATTGCACAATCCGAAATTAACGTCTCTTTTCGCTGGTAATAGCAAATTCACAAAAAATCGTTTCAAAACAATAAATGTATTTAATCAAATTTATTTACAATAACTGTCATAAGCTGATACAAATTTGAGAAATTGTTCAACTGTTCTGTTTGTCAGAAGTTGATGCACACAACGCCATCTACTGGCAATACCGGAACCACCATTTGAAATAATGTTCGTTTTTATGGGTTCTTGAGTTAAGATGGCGTTGTAAAAAAGTTGATGCACACAACGCCATCTACTGGCAATACCGGAACCAGCATTTGAAATTATTTTCGTTTTTATGGGTTCTTGAGTTAATATGGCGTTGTAAAATCGCTTCATACGAAATGTATGGGAAAATGAATTTTCTTCATAATTTTCTTTTTCCGGAAAATTTCCGGAATTTTCTTGGGTATTCTTCTTGTTTGGGTGGAGACCTAACCGAATTGGGGCTCATCATCGAAATCGATCCAGGCGTTCTTGAGTTATAAGCGTAGTAACTAACATCACTCTCTTTTATATATATAGATTACGAGGTGTGATCAAAAAATAACCGTTATTTTTAAATTTCGTGAGTTTTTTTTTCTGTTATGTTGGTACACATGTCTGTTATATATGTTGGCAATTCCAACCATTTTGGATTGTCAGTCAACACAAAGATCATAACTGGTGACTAATCGTGGGTGTATGGCTATGACATTGAAACAAAAGCCCAATCATCCCAATGGAAACGTCCAGATGAGCCAAGACCGAAAAAAGTACGTCAAGTTCGGTCGAACGTAAAGGTTTTGCTGACAGTTTTCTTTGATTGCAATGGCGTGGTGCATCATGAATTCTTGCCACAAGGTCGTACGGTCAACAGGGAATACTACCTTGAAGTTATGCGCCGTTTGCGAGAATCAATTCGTCAGAAACGCCCAGAATTGTGGAAAAACCAATCATGGATTTTGCACCATGATAACGCACCAGCTCACACATCGATGCTTGTGCGTAATTTTTTGGCCCAAAACAAAACCGTTATCATGCCTCAACCACCGTATTCACCGGACTTGGCCCCCGCTGACTTTTTCCTCTTTCCAAAACTTAAGACACCGATGAAAGGAAAGCGTTTTCCTACGATTGAGGAGATAAAAGAAAAATCGAAACAGGAGCTGTTGGCGATACCAAAAAAAGCCTTTCAGAAGTGTTTCGAAGATTGGAAAAAACGCTGGCATAAGTGTATTATATCTGAGGGGAATTACTTTTTAGGGGACAAGATAGTTGTTGATGAATAAATAAATACTTTTTGAAAAAATTGAAAATAACGGTTATTTTTTTATCAAACCTCGTATATAGAGTATTAAATTTATTTATCCTGAGCATTCGGTAAGGTTTAAATAGTTAAGTAAGAATTTTTTACTTATTGTAATTTCTTATTTTTACAAAATTCAATAAATAATGAAAGGTTAAAAAAAATAATTAAAATAATTCTGCATAAAATAATTTTTTTTTTAATTAGATCTCACTTTTGGTACCAGCAGGTTCTTGTCAGCTCCTCTTGATGTGCTTTAGAAAATTACTGTCATATGACAGAATTTTTGACAGAGCTTTTTTTTAGAATACACTTTCCTTGTACAAATGTACCACATTCTGTCATCTGCCAGAAGTGTTATTTTGTGAGACAAATAGAATTAGGGTGTTACTGTCATCCCATAATGACCTGAAGCACCTTCTATTTTCCAACTTTTCTTTTTCTTTTGCGGCTAATATAGCACAGAACATGCAACACTCGCCAATCACTGTTCATATATGTATATATGTATGTATGTATATTTTGTTTTACTTCTTCATAACATTTTTTAATTCTTTGTCACTTTTTGTTCCCACAAATGGTAGTAGCGCTTTCTTGATGTGCTTTCAAAAATTTGGACATTTGAATGCAATTTTGAACAGAGAGCTTTTTTAGAATACTTTCTCCTGGCATATGTAAAACATTACTGTGAAAAGATAGAATTGTTATTTTGACAGACAAACGTGTTCACAATTGGCGAAAAGCTTGTATGAGTTGCATTTTTATTGAATTAACAAAATTTTAAGTTTTATTATTTGCAAGTAGAAATAGCCTTGGAGGGAGATTGCAATTAATTTGTGTGATTAGATTGCGATTTTCTTATATTAATGATTGTCGTGTTTATAAATTGTTGTGTTTTTAAGAATTAGCTATTGGGATACTAGTGCTATTTATTAAGATTTTAAACAGCTTATTTATAATAAAATTAGTTCTCGATTTGAGAGAGCCGGTTCGTGCCTCGAAAAGCATGCTATTTATTGTTGTGTGGAATGCACTTCGCTACGTTCTTAATGATGCATTCAGTATAGTCTTGAGATTGTTTAATTGTGTTTTTGGAGCAGTGTCATATCTACAATGCAATAATAAGATTTGAAACAAACCTGCATCATTACTTTTCTTTCTAATCCTACAGAACTTGTTAAATTTAAGAAAAAGGGGTGGTAGAGTTTTGTCCGCCACTGTATATATAAAGTACGTATGTAGTTTATTTTGGATATTACATATTAGTGTTTGCACGATGGTAATAAGTATGTAAATATATAAAGTAGCCACATAGATTGATTTTAGATGGAAAAATTATAATTTTGTTAATATTTATTGAATATAACGTGCATCTATATTATAAACTGTAGTACGAGTATATATAGAAAAAATATATGTATATGCATATATGCAATGTTTCCTGTAATTTTTTCCAAGGTTAATAGAAAAGAAGATTACGCCATGCGCAGGTCGGCTATTCCTCTCTCGACAAAAACACAGCACAGCTGATTGGCTGTGACGCCATAAAGCGCTTTAAAATATTTGGTGATATGAAAAATGCATGTGCAAAGGCAATAAAGTGTGTTTTTAAAGGATTTTGTGCTGCATTAACAAGTATACCTATTAGAAGTAGTACGTACAGTGTTCAAAACTTATTTATTTTCTAAAATACACACCCGAAGAAAAACAAAAGCAGACATAACCAGTAAAAAAAGCTAAAGTCGGGTTAGACCAACCAAAGAGATACCCTTACCGTTACATGTGCATGTGAGTTAAACAAGGTGTCCAAACTACGGCTTGCGGGTTTGGTTTTCAAAAATGTATATTGAAAATTGAAAAAAATGCTTTAGAAGGTTGAAAAAATTAATTTATGATGGCAGCTTCCACTTGGTTTGATTCATCTTAAATTTTTGAGCCTCAAAATTTTATTCTTTTTTGATGTGTTGAAAGGCTACAAAGTCATTCCTCATCGTAAGACGATTGACATTTTTCGCGGTGCCATTTGGAAGCTCTGAGGGAGATAAGTGGATAACATAATTGAAAAAGAGACACGAGGTTAACGAGCAATCTCACTAGGCATACACAGTGAAACCATAAAAAAAGTTGTACAGTAAACGCTTCCATCTTCGAAGGAGGATATCTACGTAGCCATTTAAGCTTTTAAGTTAAAATAAAAAAAGTCAAATATATATACTTTCTATCAAAAATTAAGATTTAAGTCAATTAATTTAGTTTAGCACTAATGTTTCTGCAGATTTAAAATTATTCGAGTTTTCATACCCAAAAAAAAAAAGCTTGTACATAAACTTTATTTAATTACTAGCGCGGAATTAAATTTTCTCTTCATAGAATGGGCTAAGTTCTTGTTAACTTCCTATGGTTTATTCTCCCATCTACCCACAGCCGCTCTATTGGGTTAAATACAGGGGTCTGTACTTTGAAGAAGGAAGCGTTTACTGTACAACTTTTTTCTTTTTTCAATGTACACTTCCACCTTCTTAGCGAAAACTAGAAAAACACATGTGACAAAAAATTCATTCACTATATGAGTAGAAGCGGATAAAACGAAGTTAAATAAGTGACGAAAGAACTCAAAGAAATGCTTAAAATTTACGACAACAAGAAAACCTGAAACAGGTTGATAAATCTTACTGCACCACAATCGACAAATTACTCTCTATAGAAAGTTTCCAGCAAACTTAAAAGCGCAACTAGTCATCAAGCGCCAATCTTAAAAACTAACAACTCTTTGGCTAGAACAAACGAAGACAAGCGAAAGCTTTGAGCAAATACTTTGAAATACCATTCACAAATAACAGATCAACAAAATACCGCCTGTAACGAAACAAACATGCCAATAAGGAATATATCTGCACAAGAAATAAAGGATGCAATAAAAAAACAAATCAACACCAAAGTCTGATATAACCTAATAACTGGAGAAATCCTCAAGGAACTACCACACTGTGCAATATGCTATGTAAGGATTTAATGACAAAAATACTTCCCAAAGGTATGGAAAGTTTCAAAAATAATAGCCATCCCAAAGCCAGGTAAAATGGCCTCATACCGACCGATCAGCCTCTTACCCACCGTATCAAAACTTTATGAACAGCTATTCCTTAACCGCCTGGAAACAACTTTAATGGAAAATAAAGTTATACCTGACCACCAATTTGGATTTCGCCGACAACATACTACCATACAACAAGTATATAGAGTTATCAAGAAAATCTTATCAGACCAAGTGAAAAAAGATTCTGCATAGCCGTTTACCTTGATGTGGCAAAGGCTTTTGACAGTGTCTGGCATGCAGGACTACATGCCAAGCTAAAGCGATTTCTCCCACATTATATTTGCTTAACGCTGGAAAGCTACCTCACTGACCGAGCTTTATATGACCAATTTAATGATGCTAGCTCACAATTACATAAAATTTTATACCTGATATTCACATCTGATATCCCCAAGCCAAACGACAACTCCGCTATGATTGCAACATTTGCGGACGACACTGACATTCTTTACTCGAATAATTGCATTGTAAAAGTGACAATCACCCTCCAAAAAATCTTAGACAAATTAATTGATTGGTTCAGCTATTAAGGTACTCAAAGAATGAAGACAAAAGAGTACAAGTAATATACAGAACCAAAAGAAATTGCCACCGATACCACTAAAAATAAACAAGAAATTAATTGATATTGAAAATCTTGCTAAATATCTTGGAATGCAAATACGAGTAGATAACAAAGTGACATGGTTCTTAAAAAACGTGAGCAAATGAAAATTAAATTCGGACAACTATGTATACTGGCTCCTAGGAAAAAATCGAAACTAACAACCCACAATAAACTACTAATATATAAACAAATTTTAAAACCTATATTTAAGACCTATGGGCTACAAATATGGGGCACCGCCAACAAAACGAATGTGGAAATTATCCAATGGTTTCAAAACAAAATATTACGGACAATTTTAAATGCTCCATGGTATGTACCAAACGACGTGATACATTGTGATCTAAAAATTCCACTGGTTAGCGAGGAGATAAGACTCATTAGTTACAGATATAAAAATAAACTTCTCTCGCACCCTAATAATGATCTAAGCCATATAGTTGAAAAAGAAAACACTGCCAGACGACGGTTAAAGACACTCCGGCCATCAGACTTATGAGCCACATTTTAAACTAATTAATATAACCTATCTATTTTTAAATATGCATTTATGAAAGCAATAAATATAATGTAGAGGTTGATATGCCAGTGTCCACAGACACTGTAAAACTGTATATATGTATATTACGCATTACACAATTACTTAATATTGTACATTGACAGAAAGTAATCAAACTTGGAAATAAAAAAAAATAAAAAATAAAAACGATTTTGTAGAATCATACAAGAACTAACGGTAAATGTAAGCCATTTGTAATTTCATCCATCTTTCTCATTAAGTTTGTGGAAAGATGCTCCGCATTTCAAGTGTGATTCGGAAATCTAAAAACGCTTGTTGCTGCACAGTAATTACAATAAATATTATTTTTTACGGTTTAAACATGGAAAAAACAATTGATGCCGAGTTCCGGATTTTTAATGAAGAATGGGAAGTAAAATACTTCTTTGTCCAATCACAGTTAAAGAATGGCCAAGCTGTACATATGTGTAATTTGCAATAAAACTGTTTCTGTAATGAAGGAATATAACATGCTTCAACCTACTCACGATTGAAAGACAAGCAGCGTACTGAAAAATTTGAAACAATGCGGTAGTGTACAATGTAGTTTGTGTACTCAGCAATATTTATTTTGGAAGGCAAACTCGGAAAATGAAACGTTGACCTTAGCATGAAAGTTGCTTATTTGTTGGCGAAAGAAAGAAAACCGTTTATCGATGGAAACATCTTTAAAGATTGTACGATGGAAGCTGTTGGAGAGGTGTGCCCAGAAAAATTGAACCTTTTCAAAATGATCAGTCTTTCCCGTTGCACTATGTATAAAACACTTCGATATGAGCTGCTTTTTGAAATCAGTTGTTTCTGTTGTAAACTTTATTCGAAACATGCACACAATCATCATAAATTTCGATATTTTTTGAAACAAATTGAATACAAGTTCGTTGACTTGCTCTATTATACAGCAGTTTAATGGCTTAGCTGCTGAAAAGAGCTATTGCAGTTCTTTAAGCTTAGAAATGAAATTCATTTATTTCTTGTGGGGAAAAATCGCTCTGAACCACTTTTATTGGATGGCGAGTGACTCCGGAAGTTGGCTTTTTTTGCAGATGTTGTGACACACGTGAACAACTTGAACTTAAAGCTTCAAGATAAAAACAAATTATTCGCGCTAAAAAAGGCATTCAGGACAAATCTAATAATGCTGGAAACTCAGATAAATGAATGTAATTCCATTTACCGTGCTGTGAGGAATTCCGACCAAATTTGCAGTAAAAGTCATCGCGGATTTAAAACTAGAATTTCAAAAGCGATTTTCTGATCTTGACAAGCATTCAAAGAAAACTCGGTTGTTTCAAAATCCATTTGGATTTTGCCAGCGTTTCAAGTGAGTTTCAAATTCAAATTATTGATCTTCAAGCTAACGATCAAGTCAAGGATAAATATAAGGAGGGAAACTTGGTCGATTTTTATAAATTTTTGGATGCTAAAGAGTTTTCAAATTTAAATTTGTTTGTTAATTTATTTCTATGTTTGGGACTACCTATGTGCGCGAAGAAAATTTTTCTAGGTTGAAGTATCTGAAGTCAAAGTACAGGGGAAATTTCTCGGATGATCATTTGGTGCATCAGATTTATATCCCAACTGTAAAGAAATTCTTCAGCACTAAATAGAGTTTCATCATTCCCATTAAAAGTTGCATGCAATTATTTTCTGATTATGTATAACTGAAATTAACTGTAAAAAATAAAATTTAATGTAGCCTTAAGATTTTTTCAATCACATATTCAAGTGGCCCGCCGCAAATGGATTAAATCCCAATCTGGCGCTTGCGGCTAAAAGTTTGGACACTCTTGAGTTAAACCATGGTGACGTACGAGTATATTACCACCAATTTTTTTTATAACATTTTAAGTGGACTACTCAGATTTGATTATATGAGAGGGAGGCGTATCTTTTATCTGATCGGCCATATTTTTTGTGTATAGCTTTGTGTGGTGAATATAGTTATTCACATAAATCATCGTCTACAAATTTTAAAAGTTCTTAAGTTATGCACGATAGATTAAGTGGCGTTGTTTTGTCTGGTATTTTATGCTAGTGCTCTGAAACCTCGTGTAAAATTTCTATGGTGAATCCTGTAGAGGAACCCAGTAATGATTATTGGTTAATTGTGAGCGTGGGAGAAGTAGTAACCTGGCCATATTATGTCCATATTTTGGACCCAATATTCTGCCTAATTTCATTTATATCACCAAGAGAAGCCAAATTTTAATTTTAGACCTCAAAGTTGCTTATATGAAGAGTGAGCGGGTATTTTATTTAATCAACCCATTGCATATGGCTTCATAATGTCCACATGGTTGCTCGAATGAAATTTCGTACATAAATCACTTATAAATCTCAAGTTATGAATATGTGATAATAGTAACTAATTGCGAAATTACGTCACTATACCATGAATTGGACTGAAGTGCATTTTAAAAAAGGTACTGATAATTAAGAGTAATGTTAAAACACGTGGATTCATTAAGATATCTCTAATAGTGTGGAAAAAAGTTACCTACATAGGTAGGTAAGGAAAGACAGACGGGCCGACGGAAATAATCAAAATTGCTAAGAAAATTATTTGTGATTATTTGTGTAAGTATATGTCTACACCTGCAACGCCTTCTTACGGTAGTTCAAATACAACCCAACCGCACAAATATAGTATATCCTTTTTAGCTTTTACTCAACTTCCCTAAAACCGCCTTGGAACACAGCTCATATACTGTGACCAGATACAATTCAAACTGAACCACACATTTCTATATTTAGTGACGTTTACACAATCCCAATTTGCGTAGTTGTGTATTTTTAGCCTTACTTTATGTAGTATTATATTTAAGTGAACTTATCGTTAGTCAATATTTAACCTCAGCAAATACAAATATAGTGAATAGTAAATATTTTCGACTTAGTATAAAGATGTCACGTGATCTGTTACTGAGTATTTTAAAGTCTCCAATTCATGTAAATAATTTGTTTGTTTTCCCTGTTTATTTTCTTTTATGGCGTATCATTTGTTACCACATTTTAAATATGTAAAATTTTTATTATTGGGAACAAAAATGCTGCAAATCACAAGCAAAACACGATATAAAAAAGATGACTAGTCTAATCTCATTAAGAACAATAATGCAAAGAAAATGGGTGCTCAAAAATAAATATGAGTGTCATGTTTATAGTATTGTAAGCCACTATGTAGATTAGGCCAACCCTAATTAACCATTTAAATTAATTTTTTCCAAAAATGATTTTGTGACCGCACAACAATTATTGTACCATACATACTGAATTGTTTTATCTTTAAAATAAATAGTGGAATATGAACAACATATTTTCGCTTTTTAAACCCAAATGCTTTTAATCCTAAATTTATGAAGCACAATAATCAATATTTTCAAAAACGTACATCAACATTAACAAAAGTATCACATATTGCATTTGTTAATAGTTCCTTCTTCTGCGTCAATGTAGAGGTCGTGATATATTTATCCATTTGTACCATACCAATTGATGATTAATAATTAAATGTAATTTGAACTTAAATTAGAAGTTCTAAACTTAATGAGAGCAAAAACAAAAAGAAGTAGACTAAAAGTAAATACATTAAAAGAAAAAATTAATTTTTACTTAAGGTATTGAATACAGGCCCGTTTGACCTATTTCCTCCTGAAGGCGTTAGAGAAGATATTAGACACATATATCAGGGACACAATTGCGCCAGACAATATGTCAAAAGCACAACACGCTTATACTAAAATCTGATCCACGGAAACTGCACTTCACTCGTTAGTACTGAATATAAAAGGGCCTTAGAATATATAATATATCCGGAGCCTTCAAAAACGTGACGAAGGATGCTATTTTCAATAGCATGGTAAAAAGTAATGTAGAACCCAACGCTTATCTGTGGATAAAGCAGCTTCTAGGTTGCAGAAAGATAAGAGCGGAATGGAACGAAGCTAAAGTGACCAAACAGGCAGGCAGAAATACCCCAAAAGGAGGAGTGCTATCGCCGCTTCTGTGGTTACTTGTAGTAAACGAAATACTTAGGGAATTTGATGGGAAGGCACCTAAACTAGTGGCATAAGCAGATGACATAGCAATAGTAGTAACGGGAAAGTACCTAGACCATCAGTAACATAATAAACACTCTTAAAACGATCCATCAGTCGGCGTCTCGAGCAGGCTTGGAGGTAAACGCGGATAAAATGGACATGATACTCTTTACCAGAAAGTACAAGGTCCCCGCGTGGAACTTCCCGAAACTAGGTGACAGTGAACTTACTCCCAAATACCACACAAAGTACATTGGAGTAATTTTAGACAATAAGCTTATGTGGAGGCGCAATGTTGAGGAAAGCCGAAAGACCTTTAACTTTTACACGGACGCCTCAAAAACGATGGATGGTGTGGGAGCGGGCATCTACTGCTCAGAGTTGGGAATTAGGCAGCCTATAAAGCTGCCTGACCAGAGCAGTATCTTTCAAGCGGAAGTCTTCGCTGTCAGGAAAGCCGCAGAGCTAGCATACACCAAGACAGGAAATGACTCAAAAATGAACATATACGTGGACAGCCAGGCAGCGATAAAGTTGATTAACTCATATAGTATAAAATCCAAAAATGTCCTACAGAGCAGGGAAGCCATAGATAGGCTAGTCACAAATAGAAGGGAATGAAATAGGAGATGAGATTGCAAAGAACGCTGTCTATTTACTACTTGAACAAGAAAACGACATACAAAACAACTTAAGGAACTATTCAATGAAAGGGACGGACACATAAGTAGGCAGGTGAAAGCAAGGTGGCACAATTTAAACACCTGCAAAATTGCCAAAGTTCTGTGTAAGGTCAACGATAGGAAACAAACGCGATTTATACTCGCGCTCTCACGAAAATACTGCAGAACTATCATAGGTACATTGACAGGCCATAATTTACTGGCGGCACATGCACACAAGATAGGAATTACGGACAATTACGAATGTAGGAAATGTAGGGAGGTTGGAGTAAGGGAAACTCTGGAATATCTCCTTTGTATATGTCCAGCGTTATCAAAAACGCGATTAAAATGCTTACGAGTCCCACAATTTGGGAGATTGTGGGACTCGTGATTCCTGCATCTCAGGAATGGAGCTGACAGCACTGCTTAAATTCGCAAAAAGCCTTGACATCCTACGAGACGTCTACTGAAAACCTGGATAAAGGTCAGACCCCATCTGGTATGGCTAGATGGGGTTTGACCAATCGGTCTATACGTGGCTTTATGCCAGCCAGGTTAACCTAAACTAACCTAACCTAAGCTATTGAAGTAATCAAAAAAGGTATATTTGAAGCATCTTTAATTAATTTTGGACCACTTGGTAAAGAATTTTAAAGTTTAACATCACTGAAAAATCTCCCAGAAGACGTAAGGTACTTATGAGGAGATAAAATTAGATTGCTTGTACGTGTTAATCCAGCAGAACATAGCTTAATGTAAAGGTTCTGTGGACGTTTGGTATATATTAACTTAATCAAGAAGACCATAGACGAAATTTAAAAAAATAAGTTAGACTACACTTGAGTATCTTTACAAAAATTAGGGATATATGATCAAAATTACATTTAGTAAATATGTACCTGAAGGAGTTATTTAGTGATTATTGTAACATTGGTTTCGATGCATTGCCCAAACTGCCATTCACGAGTTCACTATATGCTATAAGTGGTACTGCAAATGTTCTCACCAACGATATACTCGTATACGATAATTCAAATAAAATCTAAATATTTGCACGAGATTATAAAAAACTGGGTTTTTAACTTTACTTTAATTATTTGCATCTACTCTACAATATTTACGAATTAATATTTGTTAGCTAGATATAAATATAAATAGTAAAAAAACAGTGCTAAAAGTAACCAGAATGTAGGTAGGTGTCTAATGGAAAACCTCTTTTAATTCTACGATTGGTGGGATAATTATTCAAAAGGGCTTAAGCAAGTATGTTAGGGTAACTTGTAAAGCGTTCGCTATATATAGAGATATACGAGTATTATAATATTTATTCATTTATAATTGATTTCGAGAGATAAGACGTCATATTTCTTACTTTATAAGTGGTATCTAGAGTTATATCGTAACAGATTTTCATTTATAATTAGTGTCGGAAGGTATCGGAGCAGAAGTTCGTTTATGACATACCATACCAAAGGGCAAAGTGATTAAATATTTTTATTAAAGTGGATCATAGAAACCGGGCATTTGAAATGCATATACACATACAACCCACATAAAGTCAATGAAAAATTTCTGAACTTCTCTTTAATATATATATATATATATATATATATATATATATATATATATATATATATATATATATATATATATATATATATATATATATATAGGTGCTGAAAACACAAATCAATACATTGGACGATTTTTTAACTATATATATATATATATATATATATATATATATATATATATATATGTAATACATAACAATACCTGAATATTTGCCAGTCGAAACAGAAATATCGACTGTGTTACCATCTTTACATTCAGGTGCATCATCTGATCCAATATCTCAACCAACCGCATCAGATGTGCATGAATTGGAAAACTATGAACCTCCTGGGTCGGCAATCCATACATCAACCGTGCGAAGAATGTATACTCCACGATATAGTACACCACGGTTTGCAATGATGTGCGATCGCTTTGGGGTATCCGATCGATTAGCATCTGTTTTGGCTTCAGCTTTCTTCGCTGACATACAGTTTAAGGATGAGCGAGGTGAAACCATTATTATGGATAAAAGAAAAGTGAGACGAGAGCGTGAAAAATCGAGACACGATATTTTACGAGCAAATCACGATGGTGAATCGTTGATCGCTTTTTCGTTTGATGGTCGCAAAAATGATTCATTAACTCGGGAGAAAATAATGAAGTATATCACACTACAATGCGAAAACAACCACAACTAGTATTAATACGTGAACCACATTCGTCACTAATTGGCTATGTGAATTTAGAAGGCAAAGGCGAAACCTCCATAGCGAAACAAGCCGAATTGATTGCATTTTTTAAATCTAAAAATCTTTCACTTGAAAATTTAATTGCCGTCTGTAGTGACGGTGAGGTGGCAAACACTGGCACATCTGGAGGTGTATTGCGTCTCATCGAACGCTATCTAGATAGACCAATACATTGGTTTATCTGTTTACTTCATTTCAACGAATTGCCGTTCCGATATCTGTACAACGCTGTCGAAATATCGGCCACTACTGGACCGATAAAAAGCACTGGATCGTTAGCTCAAAGGATAGATATTTGCAATACATTACAAGTAAATATCATAACTTTATGTACTTCTTTCTCTATACGATATAGTTTTGTAATTTTTTTATTGAAATAATCTAAACATTTTTCAGGTTATCGAAAATTTTCAACTTATTCCTCTTGAACACATTCCTCCAATGAGTACAGATGCTGAAAATCAACTTTCCACGGACGTTAAATATCTATACCAAATTGCCCCAGCCGTTTCAAATGGTAGTTGCTCAATTAATCTTGCAAACATCAAACCTGGACCGGTAGGACATTCGAGATGGATAACAAAAGCTAGTAGATTGCTCCGTGTGTATATTGCGACAGAAAACCCATCACAAAATTTACAAATTTTGGCAAGGTACATCATGAAAGTGTATGTTCCCATGTATTTCAACGTCAAATACTACAATTCGGCTGTATACGGTAGTGCTCTGCCTGGAAAATTCATCCAGTGGACGCAATATTTACCAGACAACTTACGTAACATGGTAAATCCCGTAATACAGAATAATTCTTATTTCGCACACAGTGAAAATGTTTTGTTGAGCATATTATTCGATGATTGTACAGAAATTCGTAAATTGGCACTCAAAAAAATATTGTATATTCGCGACAACGTATGCGATTTAACTGAGCTTCGCGAATATGTAAAACCAAACATCAATTTTGATTGTACGGATTACGTTCACATGATCGATTTCGAGGACAAAGCATTGTTATTTGAACCGCCATTTACCAGGAAAATTCCGTATGAGCATTTACAACAATACCTCGAATGTGTAGATGATGAACATCCACCATTTCCAGACCCACTAATACCTTGTCATATTCAAGGTACGGAGCGTCATGTCCAGCTACTAGCTAGTGTTGCTAATAGCTCAATCGACAAAAACCGTGAAGGTATAATGGCATCTGTATCTAAAGGCCGAAAGAAAACGCCTCGTATGGAATCTCGAAAAGATTTGGAAGGCAATCTTTGAATGAAAATGGAATTTTTGATGTGAAATCGTTTAAAACAATAATTGCTTTCTTCTTGATTCATACCTTGTCTCTACCAATACAATTACTTTGTACTTAAAATGAATTTCTCATAATTTTCAAAATAAATATTGAACAAAACCAAAAAAAAACATTATACTTTTGGATAAAAAAAGTGGAAAAAAATAAGAAATAGAACTTTTTATGATTTTGCGCTATGAACAACTGAAAATGGTAATTTATCAATATTTTCACGAAAAATTTGCACTTTCACAAGGCCCAAACTGCCTGAAGGAGCGTTCCAATGCTTTTGCGATGTACTAGAGAGCTCTTAACTATTGTCTTGGCTACAATTTTTGTCGTAGTATTGGATCGAAAATCTCAATGGTTTGGCTGTTATCGGCCAAAATATCCAAAAAAAACGTGACAAAACGTGGTGAATTTTCTACATTTTCGACTTTTCGACCATGAAAACGAAGTTTTTTCTAAGTAATATGTTCGGAGAAATTGTAGCCCGATA
The DNA here is from genome assembly GCA_920105625.2 of Clusia tigrina. Taxonomy (NCBI): domain Eukaryota; kingdom Metazoa; phylum Arthropoda; class Insecta; order Diptera; family Clusiidae; genus Clusia; species Clusia tigrina. The sequence goes on from OV050031.1 coordinate 138,247,025, forward strand.
CAATAGCTACAACTTTACTTCTGAAAATAAGTCAAAATTTCAAATACGAAATATGAGCCCAAGAAAATTTGCAAATTTTCCAAAAAAAGTCGGAGAAAAAACTGCAAATCTGGAAGCTCGATTTTCAACGTAGACTAGTGGACTTGCTCAGTACAATCCGAAGAATCAGAAACGCGAAGCGCCCATTAAGATGTTCAAATCGCCCCACCCTATATATATATATACAAGGTGTGATCAAAAAATAACCGTTATTGTGTGATCAAAAAATAAAGTATTTATTTATTCATCAACAACTATCTTGTCCCCTTCAAAGTAATTCCACTCAGATATAATACACTTATGCCAGCGTTTTTTCCAATCCTCCTAATTATTAAAATCATCGGCAAGTGATCTGATCCAAGAATCAAGAAAGTCCAAGTATGATTCCAAGCAATGTTTTACTTTAAACAATTTTGGACACAGAAAAGTCGATAACATATGGAAACTTGTTTCTGCCCGTTGGGCACAAGATTGGCTCATCCGTTGAAAAGTGGAACCGGATATTTGTTGCTTTGATTTATATAGGTTACAGGTATACGCCAACAGCTCCTGTTTCGATTTTTCTTTTATCTCCTCAATCGTAGCAAAACGCTTTCCTTTCATCGGTGTCTTCAGTTTTGGAAAGAGGAAAAAGTCAGCGGGGGCCAAGTCCGGTGAATACGGTGGTTGAGGCATGATAACGGTTTTGTTTTTGGCCAAAAACAACTCCTGAGCGATGTCCATGCGACGTGTTTTTGCTCAAAATTTAGCAATTTTGGAACAATCTTCATTTCATCCCTAAAACATCCGTATAAATTGCTTGGCATGAGCCGAACGATATGCCAACATCATCAGCAACCTCTCTGATAGTGATTCGACGCTTATCCAACATAATTTTCTTCACTGCGTCAATGTTTTCATCGGTTGTTGACGTGCTCGGGCGACCAGGACGAGCATCGTCATTGACATCTTCTCGGCCTTCCTTAAACCGGTTATACCCCAATTGAACTTGTGTTCTGCTCATAGTAGACTCGCCAAAGGCCACAGTCAACATTTCAAATGTCCTTGCGCATTTAATTTCATTTTTTACACAAAACTGATTACAGTTTCTTTGATCCATTTTTTCGAATAGTACAAAATCGAAGAGCACACCAAAACACGACTAACCTTTTTATCTGTCAAAAACAAACTGACAATCCAAAATGGTTTGTATTGCCAACATATATAACAGACATGTGTACCAACATAACAGAAAAAAAATACGAACATCGAACATACGTAACTCACGAAAAAATGAAAATAACGGTTATTTTTTGATCACACCTCGTATACTAGCTGACCCCGCAGGCGTTGCCCTGCGTGAAATTATGTGTTTTGAAAAGAAAAGAAAGTTGAATTTATATTGTGTTGAAAATCATTTATTTGCGATTTTTCTACATTTTTTCAATGTAACGCAGCTTGATAAACAACATTTTTTGTTTTCTGTGCCGGTGCGTAAATGTACAGAGAAGATGGTTTTCCAACTCGTGAACACGCCACGTATAGCTGGCCGTGTGAAAAACATGGCATTTCCAGATTTAGGCCACACACTTCCAGCGACTGTCCTTGTGACCTGTTGATTGTCATTCCAAATGCAAGTTTCACTGGCAACTGAATACGTTTGAACTGAAATGGCAAATCGTTGGAACTCAAAAGAATTCGTGGAATCAGGCATTCTGCCCCCTTGTAAGTCCCTTTCAAAATTCTTGCAACTATCACATTATTCGATAGCTGCGTCACAATCAGTCGGGTTCCATTACACAGTTTCGCCGCATGAAGATTGCGAAGCATAATAATGACAGATCCAACTTTGAGACGCATATGATGCGGCGGCATGCCAGGCAAATCCAAAGAATTTAGAAATTCCATTGGATAATTCACGGCTTCGTCTTCATTTTCAACACGATCTTTCGATTTGTATGAGCGCAAATCTCCCGGAATTTGACTTTGAATCGTCCAGTTTAAGTCATTAAAATCGGTATTTTTGGCAGCTAAAATTGCGCGTGCACTCAGCCAATCGCAGTTACGATAATTTTGGCCAATGTTCGAATAAACATTCGTGATGAGTTCAGCTTTCGTTGAAGTGAATTGACAAATGGCAGGTGGAATTGATATCAAACCACTGGAAGTATCAAGCGGAATTTGCCCATTTCCAATTCTTAGCAGTTCTTTAGAGAAAACTTCTGCGGTGCTATCCTGTTGCAGGAACGCTCGCATATTCATAGTCAATCGTATGGTTTTCACGTACCGCCACAAATACGATGACTTGAGACATGCGTTCAATTTATCCGCCGCTGTTGATTTCGGAATAACAGAAAGTGTTTGACGAAAATCGCTGCTAACAGTATCATTGCGCCACTAAAGCGACGATTATTATTCCGCAGATCTTTCATTGTTCTGTCAAGTGTTTCTAGAGACCGTTTGTGTGCCATTGTGCACTCATCCCATACTATCAGTTTACAATTCTTCAACACTTTTGCCATAGCTGATTGCTTTGAAATGTTGCAAACAGGTGTTTCATTGATTTGCATGTTTAACGGAAGCTTCAGTGCCGAATGTGCCGTTCTTCCACCTTCTAGTAGAGTTGCAGCAATCCCAGTAGATGCGAGAGCCAACGCAATGCCATTTTGAGATCGTATTGTTGCCAAAAACAATGATATCAGGAACGTTTTCCCAGTACCGCCGGGCGCATCAACAAAAAATAGTCCACCGTTTCCATCATTGACTGCCTTCATCAATTCATCATACGCACTCTTTTGCTGCTCATTCAATAATGGAACATTTCTTTGTACTTCATAACAACCCTCATAAGCAAACACAAATCTTCAGTCAACACCAATGCTTCCTTGTAGATGTCATCGTTCATTTGCAATTCTGAATTGCATGTTGCCTACGATGTGAAATTTCTTCGGCAATGTAATTTTTGTACGTATCCCATATCCCATTGACGCGGATTTGAAGGCTGACATGTCGAAATGATCATCGCGAAAAGTGTGCGAACATCAGTGGCATGCGAAGTAGCTATCGCATCGTCCATCGTTTGATTCCAGTAATTATCATGTTCCAGCAATTGTAATTGCTGGCATGGTTCTCGAAAAGTTGCACACACCGTACCATTCACAGTACGCTATGACTCAAATGAAGTTGAACCGCGTACATTAATCAATAGCAACCGAAGGTAGAAGCAATCGTCGTTTTTCGGGTGGATTGTGTAAATTCGTCCTAATGCATTAGTTGAGAACACACCTGGATGTCCATCTACTGGTTGGTCTTGCTTTCTGCGTAACCATTTCTTTGACGATGCATTCCATGTATAATATCGAGGCATTTCCGAATAAAGCAATGTTCTCGCAAACGGACCACTGGCGCAAGTTGAGAAAAAAGTCGTCAATGTTGTTTCTGGTGGTGTTTCCGCTCACTGTACTGCAATCTCTGGGTTGAAATACACTCTTTGGCCATTCTCCAAATGAACTGCGAGATGCACAACAGTCGGAAAACGTTCATGAATTAGAAAAGAAAATATTCTCTAAAGCGCGTCATTGCAGTTCACGTATTGACCCATTTGATACTTGCTGATCTCATCTCGTTCAAGGCCAATAACCACCATGTCGCTTCCTTTGGTGACGTACTTGCAAACGTATTTGATCGATTTCACAGAACTGCAATACTCAACATTGATATGAGTTTTGAATGTCTTAGACAATATTGGCGAATATGGTACGATCCATGTGTTGTCAACTTCGATATTCACTCCTCTAAATTGAATGCTGAATGTTCTGCCATTGTTGTCTGATGAGCGACGCCGATAGAGTGGATATCCATCATTTCCAGCTTGCGTTTCCGAAAGAAAAGCACGTGGATAGTGTTTCGTGCATTTATTGTCAGACATACAAACCGACGTGGGATTGTAGTGTCCGCAAGGTCCATGAACCATATTGGTTTTCACCACTTCGTATAATTCTGGATCTATCTCTGGATCAGGAATTTCCGCAGAAATGATGTCATCAATTTGATCTGGTGTAATCTTGTCCACCATCCAAAGAAGAATGTCTGTGTGCAGCAAACCTCTTTTTTGCCACTCAACAGAGTACATCCAGCATCTAACAGCACGTTGCTTCACGATAAAGTCCATCAAATATCGAAGCTGTTGTTTGAAAACTCGTGCTGTGACATCGTGACGATCGCTTGCTGATTGACCGCGATTCAATAATTCCGTTATCTGTGGGCATTTTGGATTGCATGTGAATGTAACAAACAAATCCGGCCGTGCATAATTCCGCACGTATGTCATCGCACCCTGCGAGTACTCGGGCATGTGCCTTGGGCTGCCAATGTATGTTGATAGCAAAATCGTGAGTCGGCCAAGGTTTGTCACATCTTCATCGCTATTGACCGCATCTCGCAAGTGAATATACTCTTCAGATCGAAGCTTGGTCTGATTGAAGCGAATAAAATTGAGTCGTTCTGTCTCCATCGTCACGTACACATCAACTGCATACTGTTGAAATAATCGGCGATATCTCAAGAGATGGTTGTCAATTCCTTCGCGAATCCATCAATCGATACGCGAAAAATTTCATTGCACTGACCTTCTTATTTGTATCGACACCTAAAAGTTAACAAAAAATGAAGTTACGATCAAGAGTGTTTGTTTTTCTTTTACTAACCATTGGCAGGATTGATCAGGTTGTATCTCAAGTGATATCCATCTTCACCACGGCAGAACATAAGCGGATATTGTAGTGAGTCATACGATCGATGAGTTTCACTGATTCGCTCTAATGCATCTCCAGCTCGACGTTTAATAACAATATCACGGGATTCTAATTATCGCCAACAACAAGAATTGATATTTCATCGGCAGTCGGTGCATTATATTGCCGTTAATGAGTGCCTGCTGGTCGTTTGTCCGCTTTTGTGACGATTCTGTGATCATCAGATGGCATCCTTTCTAACGAAATTAGAACTAATAATCGAATTAGTTCGTTGTGTTCATGCAAAATTTCTTGCAATTGCTCCACAATTTCTCTCTTCGTCGCATTGAAAATTGCACAACGTCGATTCACTTCTTCATTTGAATCTCCAAGGAAATATATTTGGAGATATTTGTGATCTTGATCAGGATGCGGCAACAGCGATCCAGCAAGATGATAAATTTGCCCGTGAATCTGTATAGTTGCAGACAAATATGTTAATTTCTGTATTTTATTGGCGAGATAATAAGTGTTAGATGGTTGGTGCACTAACCTTGAATGTGGGATTGTAATTATGTTCATTCACAATTTCCCCACCAAACGACGTCATTTGAAAACAATCGTTATACATCTTGGAATTTTGTAAAAAATGATTCGAATTTGGTGATTCACCGTAAAGCAACGACCGCAATGGCTCTGGTGGAGGAAGTAACTCTGGTAATTTCACTTTTCCGCTTGCGCAACACAGTCCGGCCGGTTCTTTTGGAAATTTCAGTGCATCGCAATGCGGGCAAACGACAGACATCGAACCAAATCGAACTGATGCGTGCGCACCGTATTCAATGTCTGGCTCATATCGAAAGGCTGCACGTTCGATATTCAAATTAGGCAATCGTTGTTGTTGCTGGCGTTGTCGGTGAGCAGTCAAACGTTGTTCTCTTGCTTCATGAATTTTCTGAGCACGAACTTGTCTTCTTCTCAATCGTTGTTGCTCATTGTAAGCTTCGTGAGCCTCTTGTGATTGTCGCGCACGATGTTCAATCATACCGATTCGAGCAGATTCCCTTGCAGTAGCATTTTCCTCTTCCGTACGACGTGCTGTATAATTACGTTGGTCCGTTGTACGTCGGAAACGCCGACCGATATTAGCGCGACCTCTTTGTGGCATCGTAACAAATTTCAATCTGTAATTGATCACTTTGTATGAAACACACATAAAGTTTTCACGGAATAATTTTCAATAATTTACCTTTTGAATAGCCGAAATAAAGAAAGCAAACGACCGAAATTGAACGATTCAAATAATTTACAAATCAGCTGAAGAAATAACACAAATAAATTCCAATGGAAATGAGGTTGGGTATTCACCAACAAACGAAAATAATGAACTGACTTTTTTTGGTTTATATGTCAATAATTTCACTCAAAAACTGATGATCCACAGATTTAAAATCAAATATTTCGTGAATGTAAACATTTTAACAATTTAATGTAATGAATTTAACTCGAGAAATCAATTAAAATTTGGAGAAATGTCAGAAAGTCAATTGACCGTGTCGAATGAACAAATCAGAAACAACAATTGGAAAAAAAATTTGAGAAAAAAAAATTTGGATGGAAAAAAGTCCTTTTTGGAATTTTAAATTTTCCGACTTTTCTTCAGGAAAAGTATAAGGTTTTTTTATTTCTAAACCTTCCCAGATCCACAACGAACAACCTCTGAAAATTCCATCAAGATTGGTCCAGCCGTTCTCGAGCCTTAGCGTCACTAACAAACAAACATTCATTTTTATATATATATATATATATATATATATATATATATATATATATATATATATATATATATATATATATATATATATATATATATATATATATATATATATATATATATATATATATATATATATATATATATATATATATATATATATATATATATATATATATATATATATATATATATTCATATTAAAAGCGCAACCACCATTTTTTTCATTTTATATTTTACTAATCACTTGCACTAATCACTTTGCAAGTTTCACTGTTCGGACGTGTTTTTGTACGCTCAGTGTTTGATCGGATTTACATATTTCTCAAATATTATTTTGTTGTATTAATATTATCAATTAAATCAAAATAATCTCGAGAAATTTAACAGTTCGTTTAATAAATTAAATACATATATGAAATATAATTCAAAAAGTAAACACTAAAAATATAATCATAAATATATACATAAAGCTATGAGTGTCGCTCACTCTCCTCATAGAGAGCGTCGGCACTCGGTGCATATACCCGTTGCACCAAGCAATAACACTACAACAATACAATACGGCATATTATCGGCAACAACAATGCCACTAGCAGAGTCATCATCGGTGTCAGTAGCAGCGTCGGCAACAGCAGCGACCTCAACAGAAAAGTCGATCCCAGCAACTGTCGCTACAGGAAAGAGCGCGATGACTTTCGTCGAAACAACAACGAAGGCAAGGCAGCCCAGTATAGCGCCGTCACCAAACTCAGCAGCAGTAAGGAATCCAGCAACAATGCCTCTGCAGGCGGTAATAAACGGTGAGGTAAAGAAAATAAAAAAGTGGCGGTAGTGCAGACTGGTATTGACCGCTACATAAACATTAATATTAAAAGAAAGATAAGTCCACAAAAGGTCATGGGCGTCGCCAAAAGGGCAAACACAACAAACTCAGGTGCTCCTCTGGAGAATAACAGATTTGTACTTCTTAGTGTAGAGAATTCTACTACTACATCGAAAGGTGAACCTGTAGTCAGTAATGCCAGACCGCCACCAATTTACCTGAGCGAGCGTAGTTCTAATCAATTAGTATTGAACATCGCAAATATTATAGGCACAAATAATTTTCACATTGTGCCTCTTAGAAAAGGTAGTATTGAGGAGACAAAGATACAGGCATATAGTGAAAAGCACTATCGTGATATTATAAATTTTTTAACGGGGAACAAGAAAAGTTATTATTCCTATCAGCTAAAGAGCTCAAAAGGCCTTGTTATTGTTTTAAAAGGAATCGAAGCCACAGTAGATTCTGGCGATATTAAAGAGGCTCTTGAAGAGCAAGGGTTCCCCGTTAAGGTTGTGATAAATATTGTGAATAGAAATAAGGTTCCACAACCTATATTTAAAGTTGAACTGCTCCCCAACTCAACCCAGCTTAAAAAGAACGAGACGCACCCAATATATAACCTAAGATATCTTTTACACCGCAGAATTACGGTTGAAGAACCGCACAAACGTAACGGCCCAATACAATGTATGAATTGTCAAGAATTCGGCCACTCTAAATCGTACTGCACTCTGCGCAGTGTTTGTGTAGTTTGCGGTGATCTCCACCCTACAAGTACTTGCACCTTAGCTAAAACTGACACATCCGCAAAGAAATGTAGTAACTGTGGTGGTAGCCACACGGCAAATTACAGAGGTTGCCCTGTATATAAAGATCTAAAATCAAAACTGTCGCAGAGTATACAATTAAAACGTAACTTATCCCCAAATCCTATTTATATCCAGCCTGCCACCTCAAATCCTCAGATAGGTGACCCTATTATGCAAAAACCTAATTCTGGTCAAGCAACCTACGCAAGTGTTCTGCAGGGTAACGTACGGCAAGTTAACAATAACAATGCATCTAATAGTGGAGTAGAAGCCATGATCCTAAATCTTACTCAGTGTATGACTCAATTCATGTCTACAGTGCAAAATATGCTACAAGATTTAATTAAAGCTCAAAATCAGATGATTCAAACTCTTGTAAATAAAAAATGAGTTTGTTAAAAATATGTTTATGGAACGCAAACGGTGTTAACCAGCATAAACTAGCCCTTAATAAGTTTCTACATGACCACGAAATTGATGTTATGCTTTTGTCAGAAACACATCTCACAAACAAATACAACTTTCATCTCCCAGGCTTCAAATTTTATAACACAAATCATCCTGATGGTAAGGCACATGGCGGTACGGCTATTCTAATCAGAAATCGGCTTAAGCATCATCTTATGCAATCGCATTCGATGCAATGGATGCAAGCTACATCAGTATCTATTAAAAATCGTGGCAAAGACCTGACGCTTTCAGCTATATACTGCCCACCCCGTTTTACTGTAACAGAAACTCAATTTAAAGAACTTTTTGATTCCCTTGGTGATAGATTTCTAGCTGGCGGTGATTATAATGCGAAACATAAACACTGGGGCTCTCGCCTAATTAATCCAAAAGGCCGACAATTGTACAATGCAATAACTAACAGACATAGTAAATACGATTTTGTCTCACCAGGACAGCCCACTTATTGGCCAACAGACCCAAAGAAAATTCCTGATCTTATTGATTTTGCTATTTCTAAAAATATAGATAGGTCTTTAGTATCAGCGGAAACCTGTGTCGATCTGTCCTCTGATCACTCGCCTGTAATAATCAACCTTTATGAACAACCAGAATATACAAGCCCACAGTTTCGCCTAGGGACCAACCAAACCGATTGGTTAAAATACAAAAAGTATATTAGTAGTCATATCTCTACAAGAGTTGAGGTGAAACATGCAGATGATATAGATAATAATATTGATATTTTCAACTCCATGCTAGCGACTGCAGCCGTAGTGGCAACGCCAAAAAATACTTCTAGAAAGTGCAAGTATGCCTGTACAAATAGCCAAATTGAAAAACTTGTAGCACAGAAACGACGGCTGCGCCGAGAATGGCAGAAACATCGCTCACCCATCTCTAAATACAATCTTAAAGCAGCCGAAAGGGCGCTTAATGATGCTCTTACAAAGGAGGAAGATAAAAACCTAAAAGAGTACCTGAAGAAGGTAACCCCAAATTCTACCGAAAGGTATTCCCTTTGGAAGGCATCTAAAAACTTTAAGCCTCCAATGGAAGGTGTAAAACCTATAAGAAACCCGAACGGCGCGTGGGCTCCAAACCGATCAAGAAAAAGCACTCTGCTTTGCACAACATCTATGCAACGTGTTCCAGCCGAATATGGCTACAAACTCCTTTGCACTGCCTGCCTTACCTTGCAGTACTGAGATTGCTCAGCCTATTAAAATTTCCCTTCCAGAAATAACCAAACAAATTAAACAACTGAATCCAAAAAAATCACCTGGATTCGATAATATTACCCCGAAAATGCTAAAACAGTTACCAGATTCTGCATCAGCATTTCTCTGTAAGCTTTTTAACGCAATCTTGGGCATCGTTTACTATCCGAATGCATGGGAGAAGTCTCAGATATGTATGATAGCTAAAGCTGGAAAAGACGCAACGCTGCTGTCAACATATAGACCTATCAGCCTGTTGCCTTGCCTTTCCAAATTGTTTGAGAAACTACTATTAAATAAACTATCTGCTTTTCTTCATGAACATAGCCTAATACCGCAACACCAATTCGGTTTTCGCGAAAAGCACAGCACTATTGAGCAAGTCAATCGAATTTCAAATGAAATAAGAAAAGCATTTGAACTCGGGGAGTTTTGCTCTGCAATATTCCTTGACGTGGCTCAAGCATTTGATAAGGTATGGCATCAAGGACTGATGTTCAAAATCAAAAAGTTTCTTCCAAAAAGCTATCATAAAATTCTTGAGTCTTATTTATCCAATAGACGTTTCAGGGTAAAAGTAAACGAATTCATTTCCGAAGATTTTCCAATTTTAGCCGGTGTGCCCCAAGGTAGCGTTCTAGGCCCTACATTATATGTAATATTCACATCTGATACTCCTATAAGTGAAAGCACGCTAATTTCAACATTTGCGGATGATACCGCCATACTCAGTTGCAATAAATGTCCGATAAAGGCGTCGAGAGCTCTACAAGAGCACTTAGTTAGGGTAGAAGAATGGTTAGGAATGTGGCGTATAAAAGTCAATGAGCAAAAAAGCAAAAACGTAACATTCTCTTTGAGGCCTGGTACGTGTCCAGCCATTCGGCTCAATAATATTGAGATTCCACAAGCTAATGAAGTCACCTATCTCGGCATTCATTTAGACAGGCGCTTAACTTGGCGTACGCACATTTCAACTAAAATTTTAAATATGAAGTTGAAAGTCGCCAAGCTGCATTGGCTAATAAACCACAAATCTACCTTAAGCCTAGAATACAAAAGCCTCCTATACAATGCAGTTATTAAGCCGATATGGTTGTACGGGATTCAACTGTGGGGTAATGCATCCGCTTCTAACATTGCCATAATCCAAAGGTTTCAGTCGAAGATACTTAGGTTAATAACAGGTGCTCCATGGTACATGCGTAACGAAAATATTCACAAAGACCTGAAAATACCAACAGTTATCTCAGAAATAAATGCTAGAAAGCAGATATACATAGCAAAACTGAAAAATCACCCGAATCCACTAGCTAAATCCCTCGCAAAACCGATAAGCCGATCCCGCCTGCAGAGAAGAGACCTTCCGGCCTTTTGAAGAGCGAAGCAGAACCGAAATTTTGATGGCCAAATACAATTTGGGTTAAAATTATTTTTTAGTGACTAGTTTTAAGATTTGATATACTTATTGTTAGGCTTAATTTAAGCAAATTCAATAAATAATAAATTCTTGTAATAAAAAAATAAAAAAAAAATATTTTACTACTTAAATATTTTATCACTTTATTAATTTATAAAACAAAATTCGAGCAAGCTCTCAATTTTTGTTTTGGCAGAGGCTCTTTTTCTTCATGTCCTAACTACTACACACGAAGTTTTTCTAATGCCAACGATTGTTTTGCTTCGGTACCTTTGTTTTGTTGGGACTAACCAAACCTTAAAGGCCGTGTGGGATACAGTCCGGCAATCCGCATATTCAATTGACAGCTCTCACAATTAAATGTATCCTTCAAAATTAGTGTCACATTGAATCCATTGGCGCTTCAAAATAATATCAGCTGTTCTCTTTTGTTGTGAGTGAAAATATTAAATTTTTATTCAGTGAACTTTTATATATTTTTTCAATAATATGGATTTAGAAGTGGAAACCTATTTAGGAATAATTATTACAGCATTTATGATGCGGCATATAAATGCCTTAAAAATATTGTTGGACGCAGTCGATTGTAGGTCCGGTCGCTCTATCAAGACCGCAATTTGCGAGACTACTTCGTAGTAAATTTTAAGCGCAGCTACGATGCCGAACAGTTCAGCAAAAACAGTGCGGATGGCCAAACACATGTTTGATTTATTTTTATATTTCTGAAGGAACGGTTCACGAGAAATGCCAACAGGCCTAGCATCCCATCAATTAGCTTTTTGCAGATATTTGGCACATGTAGGAAGCAAACAAATGTATGCGACAGCATTTGAAATGGGACTGTCAACTGTTAAAACTATTGTGGCAGAAACGTGCGATGCTCTTTGGGAAGTCACTGGCCCAATTAACTTGGCTCTTCATCAAAGAGAAAGGTGGAAGAGGAAATGTTGTAGGAATCGTACGAGTACGATTTCTACAACATGTGGAATTTCCCGAATTGTGTTGGCGCCATTGACAGGAAGCACATAATTTTGTTTTGTCTCTCGAATAATGGCACCTCTTTTTACAATTATAAAGCACTTACTCCATAGTGTCTTTGGCAGCTTGCAATGCCAATTATACGTTTACCTGGACATTGAGGCATGGTTCTAAAGTGACGGTGGAGTGTTGGCAAATTCGACGTTTGGACAGCGTCTTTACAATGAGGAATTATATCTTCCAGAAAATAATTTTTACCCGGGGGATGCAGCATTTCCAATTAAATCATTTTTCATGCGCCCACGTCCCGGTAGGGAGTTATTGTACTGTTAGTTTGAATCCGAGTTGAATGAATTTTGAAAATTGTTTATTTTTTTAAAGTATCGAATTTATATGCTGAACGCCTGGAATTCTACAAAAGTTTGCCCAGAGCTAGAAGAGTAACGCTCCTGGACGAATTCGGGCTTTTATTGCAATAAGCTGTCTATAAAACTTAAAAACTATGAATTGGCGCTTTGCGGTGAGCTGTTAACAGATCACTTTGTAATAAATTACTCCATAGAACCTCACAAAGAATCAAACCTTTCACTTAGGTTTTTGGCCTTCCTTTGCTCGGCGTTGTTGAAAGTAATGGAAATGCCGTATCAGTCAATGGTTCCGTCGTGGTGTTGGCTGTTCGGACGAAGACTGTGCTGCAGGCGATATCAAAAATTCTTTATAATTTGGAAGAGATTGTTCAGTTAATGCACAATTTTCGCCAAATGTATTCTCTTGTTGAAAATCCGTATTGATCTAATTCTTAAAATTAGTTTTATTAATCAATTTTCTTTTGTCTTTGCTTCTTACTTACCTCCGCGGCGTGACGTACCACTTCGAAAAGCTCATTCCAACCATGTAGACCCGTATTTTTTTTTTTTTTTTTTTTTTTGTGGAACATAAGTGCTACTTGATTAGGTCTTATTGCAATTCAGCTCCTTTACGTAGCAATCGCCAACGAGCTACACATTTCTCTACTATTAATATATTAAGAAAACACACATATTTATTTATTTTATATTTATTTATTTTCTATTTACTTGTACAACCCAAGCTCTTTCTTTTTCGAGCTTGTTTCGATAGGATTCAGCCACTTTATTATATAGACACGAATGCATCTGCACGGCCTCAATTAATTTAAATTCCATTATAAAAATCGCTAAACGAACAAAAGTTGAATTTAAATAAACTTAAATAAAAAACATCTGATTTATTCATACAGGAAAGTAAAAAAATAGTGCGGGATCCCGATAGTTCTATTTTTGGTTGTTTTGGTTTCGGTGTTTGGATAATATTCGCTTATTGAGCTTTAAGGATAAATGTCATAATGCAAATTATTGTTGAAAAGATCAATTAACCTAGATGTCATCTCTTAAGGCAAGTTTTTTAACATTGGCTACGATTCTGTCCAGGCGTTTATCCTTTGGTATTATTCAGAGCACGAGTAAATTTAGTTTTGGATATGTCAATTTCTATGTATTTAGCGAAGGAGCACATATGTAGTTGCGAGCTATTAGACTACACTACAAATTGTTTTTTCGGTGTCAAAAGCCTTCAAGAAATTACAGAAAGAGATTTGGAAATATCAATTGGCGTACTTAGAGGACCATCACTGGTGTTGATCACGCTAATTGAATTTTGTTTAACAGGCTCAGTTAGCTTTTTAATATCATACCAGATCTTTTTTGGTTTTGACAGGGGTTCCATTGCGCTAGTTAAATAGTCCAAATACTCCCTTTTGCTTTTTTGCGTTCAGTCTGATCAGTGCTGCCAGATTTTTTCTGGACCCAGAACGTTTGAGGATTGCCGATGAATTTTGTGTTTCGGTTCGTAGTGCTGCGAGTTCTGGGCTTTACCATGGGACCGAAGGTTTCTTATAATTGTTCTTTGTTTGAGGAATACTCGTAGATAGGTGAGCAGCAATTCGGATAATTTTTAAGATTTTTGCAGCTTCTTTATTAATATAACTTTAGTATAGCGAAGTAGAGCAAAGCTGTTTTTTCCTCTTTGCTATATCGGTTATGAATCTCGGCATGATAAGTAGTAAACTGAGTGCGAAATACATCATTCAAGATTTGATGAAAGGACTCGAATCACTTTACCGCGTCACCAATTTGTATGTGTGATGTTGGGAGAGCTTCTAGAATTTGGAAAAAATCTCTTGAGTAAAAATTTTGATTGGAAGGAATGTAGACAGATACTATTGTAAGTTTAGTGGCTAAGCTCTATGGCGATAAGTGAGATATTAGAAGGACTTTATATTATGTTGCGTGAAATAGTTTTATTTTATCAGCAGACCTACGCCTTGTTCGCTGTTCGTGTTTTGGGAAAGATTGTGGAAATACGCATTGTACATTACTGGAATGCTAGTTTTTTATTATTTATTAAAGGTGGAAGGAGCAATATTCTCACAAATTTATCCTCCACATTTTAACACTACACCACTGCTTTGTACGCATAAAGCCACGTGACTTGTAAGTAACGCCGGTTTCAGACAACAAATAAATATCCCACCACTGGTTGGGAAATATGCACAACCGACTCCCTTCTACGAAAATATTAGAACGTCACTGTCAGATGGAAAATGGAAGCAAAAAAGAGGCGAGCCAATTCTCCGACAGGTAAGCGACACGAAAGAATAAAGCACAAAGCAAGTGCAAGAGAACTGTTAGACTAATAAAATACACGGACTTCACAAAGGCTTGAAGCGGCACCTCTCAGGCTGCGCAGAGGCCGCCCAAGGACAATCGCAGATCCAACAAAAAGGGAACAGGCCAACAAACTCTTTGGACTTGGCAACAGTCGGTCACCTTCAAGCAGAGAAAGCCCAGGGTCGAAAAGATGGGATACGGAACAACAACAAGTACCACTGGTAGTACAACTGAGTTGGCATATAAAAGCAGCACCCATGCATTCGGTCTCTTTTCTCTACGGCATCCGGACCAGCAACACTTACGTGTATTCAGAAGAAACCACCAGAGCAGCGAAGAAGAAAACCGGCGGCTATCCTAAGCAATGCAGAGCGCCACGCACTGACATTTAAGGCAAATACGACCTGAGCGAATCAGTCACTCGCGCAGGACAGACACTATCAGAGGACCCTCGATGGGGAAATACTACGGCCACTGTACGAAAATAATATTAATAGATATACAGCAGAAGGATCCGCGACGTACTCATGTCCTGAACCCGAGACCGCAGGTACGGCCATCACGACCTGGGCGAGTCAGTAACTCGCTTCGGACAGGCACAATCAGAAAACCCACGACGGGGAAATGCTACTGCCGCCGCACTAAAATAGTATTAGTGTAATAATTCAATAAAGAGATTTGCAAAATATACAAATTGTTCTTGTTAAATGAACTGTGGACACAGCTGAGTCTATCTCAGCTATAAACTATTAAAGAGACTCAACGTGTCGTTAATGCCTGGTATGACATCTTTTAAAAGTAAAACATAGTAAATAAGAGAGAAAAGTTTTATGTTTGAGGACTTATTACTTAAGATATGTAAGTTAATTATTGTATGTTGTTATCAGAAATTGTTTTTATTATTGAGGAGTTGATAATCTAAGTGAGTTGCTTTTAAAATTGAATTTTCAGGTTCCGTATTGTAGGTTTTTATGTTCGTCTAATTGATTAGTTTGTGTTGAGGGAATGTCTGTAACTGATTTGTTTTTTAAGTTGGTTTTGTTTTTTGTGATAACTTAATTTTCGTAATTATCTCTTTATTTCTTTGTTGTTTTTCTTTAATATGTTCCTCTGTTCGTTGTTGTACTTTTTTATATAAGTTGCGTGTGCTGTATCTGTTACTGTTTTCTTATTTTCCGTTGCATTATTTTTGTTTGATTCTTTTTGAAAACCGGGAATCATTGTTGCTTGTTGATTCTGCTCTTGAAGTTATTTTCTTTTAGCGTCTGCTCTGCTTAGCTCAGTGGTTTGACGGGCTATAGATGCATAGGAGGGCGCAGGAGGGAGTTGCGTGATGTTAAATTTATGAATTTTCATTGCTTCTCTGAGTGTGCATTTGTTTTTAGTTTTGATTTTTAATATATCCTTTGCTTGCAGAAATCTGGTGCAGTCTTTAGATGATACGGGGTGTTCTGCGGCACAGTTCCCACAATATATGGGCTTGCATGTCTGGGAGGAATGTGTTGTTGCATGCTGGTGGTCGTTTGCAGAATTTTGCTGTGTGGCCCAGAATTTGGCAGTTCTTGAATCTCATTCGGTTTAGAATTTATCCACGAACACACATGTATTATGCCAAGAAATTGTAACTTTTCTAGTAGGTGGTATAAAATGGACAGATCCTGTGTAAATATTTTGCTTCCAGAAACTTTTTGACGTTTTTTTGTATTTTACAAAAAGCTGCAGGTCACGAAGTTTCGAAAGTTTTTATAATATTTTTGCTAGTCAATTTTAGTGTATTGTGCTCTGAGAAGCACAAAATTTTTTGTACTGTATTGTTGGGGTCTTAAAAGGAGATCCCTATGAATTTGGGGTTTGGTAGATTTGTTCTCGGTAATGTTGGAAAAAATTCCAGAGTTTCATCTATTTATTTTTTTTCGTTTTTTATTTGGGCTTTCACTGAGCAAAGCAAAGCGATTACTATCTAAATTGGGCCCAGAGGCTTTTAGTAATTAATAAACGTAAGGTTTCACATAATATCAAACAATAAAAAAAAAACTTAACACTACGTATAAAGAGAACGTGAGATAGTTGGTTCGATAATAATAGCAGTTAAATGAAGAAAACGAAAAACAACAAAAAATTAAAATTATAATAATTTTGATCTCCTTTTTCCGATTTTTCTACTGCTTGATAGGAATTGCTTTGCTTTTTGAATGTAGTTGAAATTATATACAATTCAATTAAGAAAACGTTTTTTTTTAATTTATTTTATATTTATATTTTATTGCATTCTGGACAGATATTATGGTTACTATTCGAATTGAATCGTCACTAAATCGTGTGGTGCATTCCTCTTTGATTTTATAAATGCAGTTGTTTAAGAAATAAGGCTGGAAGCTACTTTATTCAGATGCGATTGGAGACGATTTTTATATCTTTTATTGTTAAGGTTAACTTCGTCTTTTTTAAACGGCACTTTTAAGCCTTCTGGACTTGAAGCAGTGCCCGCAATTGAATTCCGTAAGTATATCAGTTTCAGGGTAATTTTATATATTAGCAATTTGTTTTCAATGGATAGAGCTAACTTCTGCTGCAGCAACCAGTATATATCATAATCCAATTACTTTTCTTTTAACAAATTAGTGAGATTTCCATGTTAGTCGACGGTTACGACAAATACTTATGTCGATATTTACCCTCACCTGATTAGGGAATTGTGCAATTGTTCATCTTAAAAGCAGGGCACCTGTCGCTTAACCTTTATCATAAAATTCACCTGAAGAGACTTACTTTCATGCGGTTTAATAGTGACTTCGTCGAGCAATGATTTTTTCGGAGCAATAAGTAGGTGTTTCTATGACGGCAGAATAGCGATATCATCTGCGAAAGCGCCTACAACAATGTAATAACAGATACAAAATGGGTCCGAGGACCATTCCTTTAAGAACCCTGACAGTAACTTTATGCACCGCAAAAATACCAATTAATCAGATAGGACTTAATAGATTCATTGGAAGCATATTTAGTAATTTATTCATTTACCTCCCGTGGCATACTCGACCAAAAGCATGAGATATTATATCGAGGAAGGCTGTCGTTCAATATTCTTAATTTGCATAGCTTTTGCAGATTTTCGCAATGAGTCTATGGATAATGTTTGAGGATCCGAGCTCCCTGTAGCGAACACTGTGGCAACACTTTTTGCGCTGTATTTTGACAGTTGAGATTCATTGGTATTTTTTTGTTTGCTCTGGCTCGTTTTGAAAACATTTTTTTGTCTTTTAATTATTTTGCATTTAACGTATTTTGCATTAAACTGATTTTGGGTATTTGTGTGTTTCTATTGCATTTCCCCAACAGATAAGTTTCATTGTTCTTTCGAAATCCAAGCTGATGATATTTTTCGCTTTAATTATGCGCATTCTTTTCTTGAGGATGAGGTTCTCAAAAACTTTTGAGATCATTGAAACTGACTGATCGTAATATCGGATGCCGGGTGGGTTTGTCAGATTTTAGAATCATCTTTATTTCTGCCACATTCTATTGTGCGGGGAAGTAACTTCTTAGCAATGCAGCGCTGATAATTTCTTATACACAAAAGTGATAATTTTGTGATGTATTATAAACTTTAGTATATCATTTCTTGAGATGTTGTTCGTAGCAATTACAATTGATAACATTCATTTACCTTGTTCCCTATTAAATCAATCTGTTGCTGCGAACTCTCTGTTTGATTTGGTTTAAACACAGAGGTTCGTTTCATTAGCTCTTTGTAAAGGAGGATTATTATAAATAGTTTACAAAGTTTAATTCTATATATCAGTTTAATAGACTTCACTTTTAGTAATTTATCCTTTTTCTGAATTTCGTATATATATGTACTTAATCGCAGCGAAAACGCTATATTGAGATTGCAAGTTTTCTCATATCTCTCTTAAAATTCGTCCCATAAACTATTTCACAACAATAAATAGGAATTACATACGTGATTTGGCTTAAATATAATTTGTGATATTACTTACAGCTGTATAACTTATGAAATGTAATATTTACAAATCTGTTTAAAGATTTCCGTGTGACAGCAAGAAGAGATAATATTTTGTAGTAATGTTTTGAACATTTTAGTAGATAATTTGCTGAGACATGTCACATAAGGAGAATATACTGTAGCTTGACTATAAACATTTTTGAGAAAAAATAGCTAACATATCACATCAGGAACCCCTTAGATTTGAAGCATATTAAATAAATTCCGACAAATCATGTTCCTCGTTAATTTTAATCCTTTCATCTTAAATATATACATGAACTGATATATTGCCTAATCGGAATACATAAAATTAATAATATTTTACAAATGTTTCATCAACTCTATATTTCGTTATTACAGCTGCTGAATTTTAGAATGTTTATAGAAACTAATTTCAAAAATAGTTGACACAATTAATAGTTTTTGATATGCTCTTTTTAGGTTAGAGAATATCTATGTACAATTCTGATTTAGAAAATGAACAATCAAAACAAAAAAATTAACAAGATTTTTCTGTTTCATTGACAGAGAGAGAGAGATTTACAGCTTGCTAGACGGCGGTCTAGTGGTAATTATGCTAGACGCTCACTCGCAATTTTTCCTTGTATTATCTCTATTAGTAAGAGTGGTATGCAAGGTTTTTACATTTCCGAATGAAAATACTTTTTTATATTATAAAAAGTGTATTTGACCCAACTGTAGAAGGAATTGTTTATTCCATTTTAAATATAAAATATTCTTAAGTGAACCTAAAATCCAATATGACTATTCTGTGAAACAGTAGTGGCAATCGAAAGTTGTATACACACATTTGCGCAATGTAAATATGTACTCACAAAACTGTTTGTATTTGTGGAAGACTTGGAATTTGAAGTGCTGTGTCAATACAAAATTCATTTTTCATTATAGATGACATGTAGTTCGAAATATTCGAGAGATATTTGTTGATATGTATGTACATCTGTCCATTAAAATTAAATAAAAGGAAAAGTATCATCAAAACTAAATAATGAAGTATTCATAGATTTGTTGCAACATATTACGTAAATTTATACTAAGTATCTTCATAATGCACATAACTAGAAAAAATAATTTCTTATAAAGTTTACTCTTAGCAAAAAAAATTTGGATATATCTGGATATATATATAACTCACGCTCTGAAAATATAATCATTTTCATAGCTGTGCAAGGGGACCGACAGAACCATGTTAAAATTAACTAATATATAGTTCAGAAGCAATAACCAATTACTACAAAAAACCAATAGCAAAGGGCAAAGCAAAACGTATTGAGTGCTAAATGAACATTGGAATTGAATATATATATATATATATATATATATATATATATATATATATATATATATATATATATATATATATATGTATATATATATATATATATATATATATATATATATATATGTATATATATATATATATATATATATATATATATATATGTATATATATATATATATATATATATATATATATATATATATATATGTATATATATATATATATTGTATATATATATATATATATATATATATATATATATATATATATATATATATATAATATATATATATATATATATATATATATATTCAATTCCAATGTTCATTTAGCACTCAATACATTTTGCTTTGCCCTTTGCTATTGGTTTTTGTAGTAATTGGTTATTGCTACTGTCTCGTGAACTATAAATTTGTTGATTTTAACATGGTTCTGTCGGTCCCCTTGCACAGCTATGAAAATGATTATATATTCAGAGCGTGAGTTATTTATATATCCAGATATATCCAAATATATATATATATAATTCAAAAAATAACTACGAACCAAAAGTATTAAAAAACGAGTAAGGAAGTCTGAAGTTGGTTTATAATGAATTCGAAATACCCTTTACCTTACCTTGTGTGTGCGAGTTCAACAATGGGGATGGTTTCTTCATAAATCATCATTAGGAGCATATCTAAGTAATTTTCGGTAGGGTATCTTGAATTGATTATATTAGAGGGAGGCGTGGCCTTTATCTGATCGACCTCATTTCTATCACCCCATTTACCCATTCACTAATATAAAATTTCGTCCAAAATTTTTGTAAAAAATACTGTACAAACAACACGCCCAATAATGTACAAACAACACACCCATTTTTTGTCCGGTGTTCAATGTTCGTACCCGCAACCTTCCTGTCGAATTTTGTTGATAAATCTTTAATAGGAACCTAGTAATGGTTTTTGGTTAATTGTGGGCGTGACATTAGCATTATGATCTCCATATTCTGCACACACACTATTATCGACCCCATGTATATTTCTGCAAATTTTTATTCCGCTGACATCAATACGAACATAGGAAGGCTAATTTAAATTTTTGATCCGAAAGTTCCTTATATCAAAAGTGGGCGTGTCTTTTCCCTGGTCAACCCTTTTTGTTGCAGATATCTTTAGAATCTCCCCATGTTCCTTCATGTAAAATTTCGTCCATAAATGTCTACCAGATCTTAAGTTATGAATATTTATTAATAGTGGGCGTTACAGTTAATATACACCTCCCACTTTTTGCATAGAGTTTAGTAGGGGCCCTATTACCATAACTGTTAAATAGGGTCACTATTCCATCAATTGGACCGAACTTATAATCATTTTAAAAAAGGTGAGAAAAGTTTCTTATATGGGAGTTAGGCGTGGTATTTGTCCAAATCGACCCATATAATAATGTGGTTCTGTGCAGACTATGTTTTTGCTAAATTTCATTAAGTTGGATCTAACGGTGTAGGAAAAAATGGCCACAGACGGACAAGTAAAAATTGCTTGGAAAGCTATTCTGATCATATCTGTATATACTCGTATATGTCCATTCCTACAAAGCCCCCTTCTTGAAAATGCAATCCCTCTCAAAATCACAAAATTAGTATACCATTTTTAACTTTTTTAAAGGTAAAGGGTATAAGAAGGGGAAATAAGAACCGGCACTGATAAAAAGTAAGTTGTTTCAAAAAAGACAAAAGTTCAACAATTATTTTGGAAAGTACTTGGGTTGGACGTTAATAATCCAAAAACTGGTAGATTGGACAGTACGAACGATGGAAATACGGTTCGGCGTGCATTCAAAGAACATCCAAAATTTTCTGAATTCAGAGGCGATGTCAAGTATCTCATATACAATTCAAAACTTTAGTGATCTGTTTATTTTGTCAATTTCCAATAGATTTGGAAAAGTTCGAACAATTTTGTTTTCAACCAATTGAAATATTAATAATGAAAACGTATCCATGGTTACCAATGACTGCGACAACTCATAAGATTCTTGTGCACTTGAAACAGATTCGAAAACACTATATTGCCAGGTGACTGGTTTGGATCAGATGCTACAGAGTCTAGTCACAAAAATTATAAAAGTTATAGATTGCACCATACTAGAAAAAACAACCGAATTCCTAACCTTAGAGTTATTTTCAACAAAGCGATGGACCCAGCAGAACCTTTGGTTTCTAACATTTCTTTAAATAAGCGTATAAAACCACGTGAGAAATAAAAAATTCCACCAGAGGTTATTGAAATGTTGTACTCGATGACCAAGCCTTGTGAAGAATTGTCGAAGAACAAGCAGACAATGATGAATCCGAAAATGAAGATGAAGAATTCGAATACAGCAACATCTGGAACCCAACTTGTATGAATATAATTGAAATTAGGAACAATCGAAACATATATTAAAACGCATTCAATAAAAAGTAAAAAAAATATTTTTCCATTTATATTTCATATAATTTAACAGTCTTTCAGAACGCCCCCTTACAGGAGGTGTGTGAGTGGTAAGCCCATTTTTGTGTAAGAACATTCCATTCATCAAATAATCTCCTGGACAAAATTTCAGGTATATTTCCGTTTTTCGAATTTTGGCCAGTAAATGGTAAAAAAATAAAGTAAATGTAAAATTCCTATAGTGCATTGGTATTATGAATTATTCGCCGAGACACAAATGCAACAACTACAAGAAATTCATCTGTAGCATCTTCTTCTGTTAATTTTTGCTTATACATACTGTGACCTGATCTTCAGTTTGCATTCCATACTCAAATTGGTGTTTGATGTAATACTGCAATAATCCAACAAAATTGATGCCATTTTATTTAGAATATAGATTTTCCGTTAGTTAGAATTCGTTTAGTAATTTATGATTCTCTAACATTTTTCAGCTGATTATAACTCGGTAGGCAGTTGCTATGTATAGACTTTATAAAATCCCGAGTAGAAAAAAGGGCAAAAGCTTTATGAGCAGATAAACACTTATCTCCATCGATTTTGCAGCACGTTTAATTTCCTGGTCCTTTCGGATCCTTCCTCCTACGATGACACCGGTCTGCCACAACTAGGACACGATTTATAAATAAAATATATTCACACACATCTGCATATGAATAACCAAAGTATATATTAATTTATTTCGTTTAATTTTAACTCACATTTTACTCTAATTTGCTTAAATCAAAACACGAATCAAGCCATAAAGAGTGCTTCTTTCGAATAGATACCTCCTTCCTTTACAATCAGCCCATTCCCTTTTAAAGCGTGACTCAATAAAATTAATTTTCAATTTTAAACAACCTTCCTCCAATGATAATGAAATCTTAGTTTTAACAATATTAAGTAATGTGGCGAAAGTTTTAGGTTAGGTTAGACCGCCTGGCCGTGAAGGCCTCACATAGACCTGCAAGGTTCTTTGCGGTACCAGATGGATATCCATTTAAGAGCTGTAGTATAAATCGATAAACAGAGAGACATGTGTTAGTACTCCACCGTTTTTTCACCTGTCTCATTATGTCATCTTCAAAACGGCTATTGATCATTTTTAGAGGCATCACCACGTTACTTACTTTCTCGTTTGCTTGTAAAATTCCGTTTTTAGCAATGGTATCCACACTCCCGTTTCCTTCTATGTTCTTATGCCTTGACACCCAGTAGATATGTAGCTTCTGATTGGTTGCCAGTCTATGCATTGCTGCCTTGCATTGCAGACATTTCTGCAAGATGCACAGCATGAAGTTATAGCTTTGATCGCGGCCTGGCTCTCTATATAGAAGTTTATTGTGGAAATCGTAGTTTCTGCCATGCAGGCAAGCTCTGCGGGTTTCCAGGTTACAAAAACTTCCGGTTCAAAAATGCAGCTTTAGTTATATAGTTTGAAAGGCTGTTTGATATCCAGTTCGGGGCAGTATACGCCTGCTCCTACACCGTCCTCCATCTTTGCGACCATCTGTGAATACATTGAAGGTTTTACCAAAATACCGTAGAGTAAAATAGGTATTGCTATGGCTGTGTAGCACCAATGCATCACAGAAAGAGAGAGGCTCCATGTGCATCCAACCATCTTCTTGCAAGCATATAGAGCGATGGCAGCTTTCTTTACCCTATTCTCCACATTGAGCTTCCATGAAAACTTACTATCTAATATTACCCTTAAGTATTTGTGTGGCTTTTTAGAGTGAGTATCCTGCTGTTCAGTTTTGGTGGTCTCCATGGCGGGATCTTATACCTTCTGCTGAAAAGTAGCAGGTCAGTTTTTTCAGCTTTAAGTATGCCAAGCCATCAGCATACAGCTTCGGAGCTTTACCGTCAAACTTTTCCAGAATTTTGTTGATAACGAGTGACCAAAGGAGTGGAGTCCCTCTGCAGGGCTCGTTTAACGATTCGGCGACGTTCCACTCTACCCTAATCCTTCTACCGTTCAATAGTCTTCGAATCCATAGATAAGCCCGATCATTAATATTTGTAGTTCTGATATCATCCAAGATGGTTTCAATTGAGACTTTGTTGAAAGTACCAGCTATATCGATAAATACTTCTAGGGCGTGTTCTCTATACTCCTGTGCCCTTTCAACATTTTCAATTAGTTAGTAAAATGTCTCCGTGGACCTGCCAATAATGTATGTATCCTGTGCCATTGACATACCATGCGGAGTTATAGAATCCTCATGTCGGCCTCTAGTTTCAAGTGTTTTTAGGAGAAATGACGTTAAACTAATTGGTCAGTAGTCTTTTGAGTAGACATGATTGCTTTTACCTGCCTTCGGTATAAATACAACTCTCGCTTCTCTCCAGCTAACCGGAACATAATTATACATCAAGCATTCTTTGTACATTTGCCTAAGTCAGGGTGTTACCAGGTGAATACCAGGAGAATATTTTATCAAGCCCTGATGACTTGTAAGGGGTAACTGAGTTTATTTGCCCATTGTATCCCATCCTTTGTAATCATGTCCCGTGGAAAGCTTTCCACCTCGGTTCTAGGGGGTGCGATTACTCGTGTATTTGCAGCCAGGAAAGTACGCATTAACGAGCGCCTCAAGCCATTTCTGCCAACTAGATGTCCATTCGTTGTAATCTGTTCGGATAAGACTCGGCATTAGTATGGGATGCTTTGCTAGGATCTTCCTTAGTCTAGCCGTCTCACCCGTTCTTTTATTATTACCACAATATTCCTTCCAGTAGTTTGTTTTCGCTTTTCACACTTCTTTTTTGTATAGACGTAGCGTATCTTTGTGTTCACCCCAGCATTCTTTAGTATCAGCTAACCTGGCTAGTTTGAACATATCACGTAGAAAACCCCATGGAGAACCCTGCTCTTTGCTTCACCAAGGTGGTTTGGGTCTGCGCCTTATACGCAATGGTATGCAAGAGTTTATGTAAACGGTTACAGTGTGGGTCAATAGTCTCGAGATCTGTATGGGATGTGATCGTGCTAGGCCTGACCAGCTTTCCTTTTAGTATTTTGTTATAGAGATACCAGTTTCGTGGGATTTCTTAGAGTTTTTGTCAGCATTTTCGAGTAGAAAGTTACCTCAAAACTAATGTACCTATGATCAGGAAAAGATATAACGGTATATCGAGTTCTCTCCACTCCCTAATCAGGGTCTTGCCACTTGTGTGGAGAGTGATGTCCAAGTCGTTTTTCGAGGTGGGCCCATTAATGGTGGATTTTCACCCAGATTAGCAATACTTAGACTACTTTGCATAACAAAGTTAAAAAGTGACCTCTGACAGAGGTCAGAGACCTCTGTCATTGATGTCGGCACTGCCCCACACCGAGTGGTGTACGTTAGCTTTCGAACTTATGCTGGTAGCCAATTTATCCCTGATAGCTTCTTCTAGCACTTGGAGGTCTTGCGATGGTGCAACATCATCGTGCGGCATGTAGGAGGATGCAAAGATTAGAGGCCGATCCTCACCGCTCTGTAATGCCACAACAGTTAGATTACCTGTAGAGAGGTTATATAGAATATAATAATTCATTCTCTTCCTTACCAATACAGCCATACTTACCTTATTGGTTGTGCTCGGGATGTATGCATGAGAAATCTGTGACTTCAGTCCAGATACCACGTTACCCGATGCTATCCATTGTTCCTGAACTAGAGCCACATATTACCCACCTTCCTCTATATTGAAAAGGAGCTCGGCCGAAGAGATTCTACTGTGATGGAGATTTATTTGCAGCGGTCGCTTCAGGCTCTTTCCTGGCGTTGGATATAGTCGCCATCTCTCCCATCTCCTTCTTGTCGTGCAGGTTGAGGGAGACTTCTAGGATCTCTTCTATACCGACTTCCATTTCCACCTCCCCCGTCTCGGGTGTGTTGGTGTTTCCGTCATTCGGTTGATGCTTTTTCAGGTGCAGGTACACACTCCCTACACCCCGGTCCATTTTCCCGAATCGTGCGTACAATATATCCTACGCCAACTTGTTAATTTGGAGGAAATAGTTTTGTCCCTCGGCCGTACTTGTCGGCTTCGTGACACGCAACACTGTGCAGTCATTGGTCGGAATTTCCGGATTTTGCCGTTTAAGTAGCCGAAGAGCATACTCTGGCTTTATCACTCGAGGGATCAATACCTTCGCTTTGAGTAAAGATGGGATGCTGCTTTGGTCCACTATTTCCAGTACTGCCCCGTCCCACACGCCTTGGAGTGCCTTAACTTCTCCCTTAACCCAGTGTCAGTGTCGGATCGTTACTTTGAGCAACAAAATAAGTGATACAAGCTCTTCACAGAAAGCTGAGAAGATGTTAAAGACGATCACCTCCCTGGACGCCCCAGCACGTTTACAACCGATGAATATGTTAAAGCAGTGATAAAATTTGTTATGGAGAATCTTCGAATCACTCTTGGAGAAGTTGCTGAAGATTTCGGCATAACAGAAAAAACACTCCAAGCTTGGTCAAGTGTGCAGGTTTTGCTCACAGTTTTCCTCGATTACAATGGCGTGGTGCATCGTGATTTCTTGCCAAAAGGACAATAAGGAGAATATGTTATGCGCCGTTTGCATGAAGCAATACGAAGACAATTTGCGGATTTCAAAACAATTCATGGATTTTGCATCACGATAATGCACTTGCTCACACATCGTTGCTTTGGCCAAAAACAACATTGTAATCATGCCTCAGCCACCATATTCACCAGACTTGGCCCACTGTTACAAGTGTATTATATCTGAGGGTTTGATGAATAAATAAATATTTTACGAGAAAAAAAAGATCATCGTTTTTTTTTAACAAACTCCTATAGGGTAAAAACATATGAAATCAACCAATGAGTTGACCGCACCGATTTCGAATTGGATGAAATTTGGTACGAAGGGAAAGTTAAACATAATAATAGCGTTTGCCAACTTTCAGTATCCTAGCTCTCGTACTTTCAGAATTATGGCCATTCCAAGTTGGCAAAAATCAATAAAAATGCACTCAGATGCCTTAACACAATTTTTAATATCTCGAAAAGTATTCATTGTACGTTAATAATCAAGGGCTCATTTTACAGACAAAAACATGCGCCATTCAAAAAAATTTTTTTTTTTTAATTTTCGATCAAGGATAATGTAAATAAAAAAAGGACTAAAATTTCCAAAGGATATATCTCGAAAATCAATATTTTTAAAAATTTCAAAAAAATATATGTTAATTCTTAGTATGTTTTGTACAAGTCTGCCAAATTTCAATGTGGAGTCTTTATTACAACATGAGTTATTAAGAAAAAAGCAGGCGAAGGTTTATGTATTTCATGAAATGTACCAAAATACAAAAAGGTGACAAATTACAAAAAGAAGGACAAATCAAATGTAACGGAACTTTTTCGACTTTTCTTTGCTTAAACTCTTTTTCTCCATTGCTAAACCTTTAGTAAAAAGTACAACATAATGTATTATCATTATTAAACACTTTATTACAGCATATTTATTTATTTCTGAAGGATTTCAATTACAAAATCTGCATCTGCCGAGTAACGCTTGACTTTAATTTTTTTTTTTATCTACAGGCTCAATAGAATGCAGCTTTTGAGTTCCAGGAATAGTACGCAAATCTTTAAAACGAATTTGAAGGAACCGTGCTTCTTCTTCGTGGTCTTTTAGAGTTAAAAACTGGAAATTACAGTTCAAAAGATTTTGCAGGCACCATTCATATAATTGTTTTGGAGTAGTTATTTGACCTTGTAATGGACGGTGTAAACTAGCTCGACGTGCCTCTCTCTGTTTACGGTACCTCCAAGACCGTCACTTGGGCCTTTTCCATGGCTTGTTACAAAAAAATGCCACTCAGCATTACATCCAAAATCTTCCATATGATAACATAAATTGATAAAGTTCTTTTTATTTTTAAACTGGGCAGCACTACCGTCTGAAAAATACGTGATTTTCTTCGGAGTTGTTTTAAAGTTTTTTCTCAAAAATACATTCAGGTGGCGATGGAACAGGTGAACAGCTACAGAATCGTGTACAAGACAATCAGATATTATTATGAAGTTTGTATGTTGTGTTTTTCCATCTGATTTAAAATAAATAGCAATTGGGTATAAAGTGGCCTGGGAGTTGTTCCAGTGAAATCCCTGGACTGCATCCTGAATAGTAAAAGAAGCATTTTCTGAAAAATCGCAAACTGCTATATACTCATTTTCTTCCAAATTTGATTTTCTTTCGCTCAGATATGCTGCCTGCTGTTTTGCAATAAATGAGTGAGATAATAGAATTTCAAGCTTTTCACATAGGGAATCCACAAAAACGTCGGCTTGGCCAATCATGGTCTCCAAATTATCCCTATCTACACTTACCCATTGTTTATATGTTATTTCATCAATATCATTTTGCTCTAGTAATTGATTTAGTTTTGCTTTTAAATTTTCAATTTCTGGACACTTGTTACATTTACGTAGGTGACACTTTGAAGAAGATGGAATACATGTCATTTGTTTCAAACAATCTTTGTAACATTCAAGCTGATAATTCGGAACACCAGCAGTTAATTTTTTAAAATTTATAGCATCAACCATCAGCTTCACATTTTGATGCTTTGTACAAACACACACGTTATGAGATCCACTCGCATTTGCTAGAATTATATTCCTCGGACGAAGTTGGCAAAACTTGGAAATACCTATTTTTATTCCATCATGTCGTTCCTTGAATAAGGCGTACATTTCTCTTAAGTTTCCAAGCAAAAGTCTTTTATTTTTCCTCACTTTTGTACCATTTTCAAAAACACACACGAAATCTTTCTGTCCGGGCATACACCTGCTGACGTCATCGGATTCATAAAAGGATGTTACTAAACTGCTTGTCACTGGTGAAATTGGACTTCCCAGTTTTGGGTTAGGCGTACTCATCACACCCTTTGTTTCAACTAAATGCTTAACTTTTCGCGCGATATAGTTTGTAACCAGGAATTCTTCCTCAATTTTATGTATTGTCCAGCTTTTTGGTAAAATTGTTAGCAGTTGGATTTTCTCACTATTTTTTGTTAATGTTTTAAACTTTTCTTTTAATTGTTCTATTATTTCGGATTGTGGGCACATATGCGAAGTTGATTGTGCTGAACCGTGGAAAATTTTGTCTTGAATCGAATCACTTATTTTCCTGCATTTTGCATCTCTGTAGCGTTTTTGATGTAACTTCTTCTTTTTTATCGGAGATTGTTCTAGATACGGTAAAGATTGGTTTAATTTTGAAATAGCAACTTCTTCCGTGCCTGACGCAATGTCATCTCCTTCCGTGCCTGACGCAATGTCATCGAAAGTATCTACATTTTCGTTTATGTCTGAACCTTCTTCCAAATTTTAAAATTTTATTGTCCCACAAATTTTATTTGAGATCGTAATGTTTTTATCCTTAGTATACTGTAGCATCCATTCTTGGACTTGTCTTAAACTTTTATTGCACCCAGTGTGACCGGATTTTTTAAAAGGATTACAGCAAAATGTTGAATTGAATGGCATATTTTTTATTTAAATACCACAACCGAATGAATTTTATGACCGTACCGTTCGGGCTCAATATCACGACTCTCCATTCTCTCGCACTTTCCCTTGCTCATCAACTCGCATAGTTCAATTAAGAAGAAGAAAATAGAAGCTCGTTCTTCATTGGTCAATTAAGCAGACGACGCATGTGGAATGTCTGCAAATCAAAACCCGACTGGTGCCACTACGCAGTTGCCACGAAAACAAAACAACAAAATATAACATGCGTACACTGTTTTTTTTGGTACAAAAAATAGATTTCAGGTAAAAAAATAAACGCCTTGCTTTTCTTGAATTGGAAAATTTGCGTGAAGTACGGGTCATAAAATGTTTTTTAAATAGGGACTGAATTTGGTACTGCCAATAAGCCGACCATAGGTCATAAATATTTCTACATTTTTTGTGTGAACAGGCAATAAATATTTCGCATAGGTTGAAAAGTCGAAAATTTCCGTTGCATTTGATTTGTCCTTCTTTTTGTAATTTGTCACCTTTTTGTATTTTGGTACATTTCATGAAATACATAAACTTTCGCCTGCTTTTTTCTTAATAACTCATGTTGTAATAAAGACTCCACATAGAAATTTGGCAGACTTGTACAAAACATAATAAGAATTAACATATATTTTTTTGAAATTTTTAAAAATATTGATTTTCGAGATATATTCTTTGGAAATTTTAGTCCTTTTTTTATTTACATTATCCTTGATCGAAAATTAAAAAAAAAAATTTTTTTTTGAATGGCGCATGTTTTTGTCTGTAAAATGAGTCCTTGATTATTAACGTACAATGAATACTTTTCGAGATATTAAAAATTGTGTTAAGGCATCTGAGTGCATTTTTATTGATTTTTGCCAACTTGGAATGGCCATAATTCTGAAAGTTTGAAGGCTATATGTCTGAAAGTTGGCAAATATTATTGTGCCGATCCATAGATCATGTGTACAAAATCTTATCGAATTTGGAGGTGATGAGGTCAGAAATGTTAATATTTTCGTTATATTTGATTTCATATGTTTTTACCCTATAGGCAAAAAATCCTATTGACGAATTTTATATATATATATATATATATATATATATATATATATATATATATATATATATATATATACATATATATTTATATATATATATATATATATATATATATACATATATATTTATATATATATATATATATATATATATATATATATATATATATATAAATTTCCAAATATGCATCTCCTGAATTCGCAGCTACTTGAAGTTCTCCACAAGTGAGGCGTGCATTTGGTAACTTACAGTAGGACTAGGTATAACGAAACTTGAACTGGTACTTTTCGTTTTCATTGCTCTTCTACAATTATGTGTCTATTTACTACATACCTGAGTTTATATATATAAGGTGAATTTAAAGCCATAAAATTCGAATGCCTCTTGTATCTCACTTGAATAAACTAAATTACCTTTAGAATTACTTAAAGCTAATATGTGTAACAGCTTTTCTTGCTACTTTCTAAATTGATTTAGTTGAAAAATAGAAAATAAATTTAATAGATTCGGATAATATAAATCTGAAACTTCGCAATAAAATACCAATTGACATCTGAGAACTCAAAGGAAGCGGAATTTATAGTTTCTGCATACCAACAGCATTTTTTGCTTTGATAAATTTTCTCAATGGGATCGTGCCGAGTAATATTTTAAATATAATCTCTCTTTTATTACATGAGGATCCTACCAAGTTCGAATTCTTGGTCCTTTTTGGAAATAATAATAATAATAATAATAATATATATATATATATATATATATATATATATATATATAAAGATATATATATATATATATATATATATATATATATATATATATATATATAAATATATATATGTATGTATATATAATATATATATATATATATATAAATATATATATATATATATATATATATATATAATTATATATATATATATATATATATATATATATATATATATATATATATATGTAAATATATATATATATATATATATATATATAATAATAATATATATATATATATATATATATATATATATATATATATATATATATATATATATATATATATATATATATATATATATATATATATATATATATATATATATATATATATATACTATATACAGCTACAGCCTATACCTGTACTTTTGCTTTTTAAATGTCATGGGCATTTGCAAATTGTAGAATTTTTTCTCTGGTGAAGGCAAAACAATACTCATTGAATTTTTGAGTTATTACCATTTCACAAGGATATTGTACGACTAATGATGGCAACACTGCTAAGCTTTTTAATAAATTTTGAACTATCTGCCAATATTTCAAATATCAACGGAAAATGAATCAAAAACTTATACATAATTTTGGGAACTTTGTCGAGTGGGAAATATATTAATGCATTTCATTTTAAAACATAGTTGGATAAAACAAGCGACATTTATTTTAGAAATTTCTCATGGTATTTGTTGCGATCGTGGTTTTTGGCGTCTATCGTCTGTATGTTTGTTTTGCTTCTCTCCTTCTTTTCTTCCTTCCACTTGTCCGCTTCTCTAGTGAATGCGGCCAGTCAAAAACCTAAAGGGAAAAAAACATTTAAGGCAGTGGTAGGGAAAGACGGGCTATGTGCAGTTTAAAGTGTTTGGGAAGAAAGTTGTTTCCAATTTTTTTTTTGTTGCCACGCGCGTTTAAAATTTGCGTTTTTACTGTTGATGTTTTCGGATTAATTGTTGATTGTGTGACTCTGCGCTGAAGTTAGCAAAAAATAATATAAATTGAATTTGAGTGTTTTATTAGAACAACGTATTTCAATTAGGCTCATTTGAGACAGAAAAATAACCTTATTTACATTCGTGTACAAAAAATATTCAAATTAACACAAATTCCGGATTTTGCTGTTTAGAAAGTATCAAATCAAAAGCAAAGCTTAACGATACTTGAGGCAAACATATAAGGAAATATAGTGGGAATAAGTGCAGCGTGTATAGAAAAAAGTCTAGTGCGGATATTCGTTTGTGCAGGTCTGATTCTGTGTGGATAGTCTCTCGTCTCGTCGGTTGTTCCCGTTATTTGCTCTGATACAGTAAAAGTGTGAACGGTTCCAAACAAAAATTTTTGAATTCAAGTACAATTTTACATTGATTAGTGATTGTGCTGAATAGAGTGATAACTGCTTGTTTCCGGCCCATCCCATTCGAGAATCGGAGTTAAGTTTTGATACCGGAAGAGAGAGAGGGCTGCCGCCCGCCCCCTAAAAATAAGGATAAAGGTAAGTATATACGTATATATGGTATTTATTTAAATTATTAAGTAGGTATGTTATTTATTTAAATTATTAAGAAAAGTAGTATGTCTAGTTATGTTTAAATTTATGTGTAATATGTTAGGCTAAGACGGCAATGACGGGGCGGGCTCGCTTGTCGTCAAGGCGGAGGATGCCAGGCTGAGAACCGGCAAAATGGTGAGTTGGAGTTTTTTTTTTTTGTGTTACTCCACCCGATGCAGTGTGGCGGGTTGAGGACCACGACCATTGCGATAAGCTAGCCGCGGCCACCACATTGCATCATACTAGTGATGCGGTAACATATTATATGCCGGTTACGGTGCATAAAGTTCGTATCCATGGAATCGACATAATTCAACACTTTAGTATTCCTAATAGATCGTTGTCAGAAGAAGCGTTGGAAGCGACGCATATACGAGTATACGAAAAAGTTGATTGAATTCCATAAAAAAAATATTTAGAAAAACAACTAACTATGATCTTGCTTTGTTGATGTCCTCAGAGCCGATAATTTCTGTTAAAATATAATTTCGTATCCTAAAGAAACTTAGTATCCCTCTTCAAGAGCTGAATAATTACATTGTAGATGAATACGCCTCACAAGAAGTGGATTTGGTGGAGAGCAGCTATATATATACTCGTATATACTCGTATATATTTGTTTTAGAGCATTAAAATGTTGAATTGAATTATAAAAAATAATGTGATAGTAATTATACAATATTATGTAAATTTATAATTGAACGCCTACTTTTTCGATTGTCATATATTTATAGTCCAAAGAAAAGATTCCACGACAATTCGGGGTTAAACTGACTTATTTAGGGGTTTGATTAGTGTGGGGCGTACCATTCCCTCTTAACTAATCGTATCCATTTTTTTACAACCACAATTTATTCAGTACCTTCTGTACAAAAATTCAAATTCACTACTTCTATGGAAAGTGAGCGAGTCCTTTATCCAATTTTGCAGATACTTCCAATATTTCTTAATATTTTCTAAAAATCGTGTATACAAATTTCATTAATTTACACCAACTTCTTTTATTTTTGTCCACTCGTTGTATGGAACCGCAATACTGTGCATCGTTAACCAATTTATTCTTAGGTATTATGGTTTGATTTGAAATTTAAGACAATATAAACACCCCAGCTTCGCACTAAAGAAGCAGGTACCATTTTGGAACGCAATACAAGCGGAGTTTTTTCTTCTGCTTACCAATAGCTTTTTTAGCCACTTTTTTTCTCAACGATGTCTAACCGAGTAATCCCACATTAATCACTATAATCAAAAATACTTAGCGCACTCATCCAAAATGATCATCCATATTGTCCCCAATTATAACTATAATATACACACATACAATATCAACATACTAAAATCCAG
The DNA here is from genome assembly GCA_920105625.2 of Clusia tigrina. Taxonomy (NCBI): domain Eukaryota; kingdom Metazoa; phylum Arthropoda; class Insecta; order Diptera; family Clusiidae; genus Clusia; species Clusia tigrina. The sequence goes on from OV050031.1 coordinate 138,281,946, forward strand.
ATATAAGGAGAATGAATGAAAAATTCAGTAACCGAGACGAATAAAACGCTCTACAGATTTCCAAACTTAGAGTACTAATATTATGTTCATAATAAGTAAGAATTGTGACTTTAAATAACGATTTTCTATTGCCCTACATTCTCATTTTATACGACAATTTACTTGGTGTCATGGTAAAAAACTGATAGGAAATAAATTAAACATTGGTTATAATAGTATACATATATGCCAAAAATAATATTTGCCTAAGAAAACACCATATCAAAAATTAACACAACATTTTAAACTAATATTGTCTTACATTACATTCGGTATTATGGCTTCATAAGTTAAAAAGTGTTTACCCGTAATATATTTTTTTATTTTAGGTTTATGAACTGGAAAGACGATTTAAACAACAAAGATACTTGTCCGCGCCGGAAAGGGAACATTTAGCAAGCCTTATACATTTAACGCCAACGCAGGTAAGGTTTTATTATTCCCTGTAGAACCAAGTAATTATTTTTATAAACGCAACGAATGAGCACAAATTTATATTTATAAATACTTGTAATGTTTAAATAGTGGGTGGAATATATATATATATATATATATATATATATATATATATATATATATATATATATAAATATATATATATATATATATATATATATATATATATATATATATATATATATATATTTATATATATATATATATATATATATATATATATATATATATATATATATATATATATATATATATATTTAGTGTATCAGCTGTGCGAAAGGCAAGTTAAACCATCCGTTTCGAGTTCGGAATATGACTCACTTTTTATTACAAGGGAATAAGAATATAAAGACTAGCTTAGTACTAAATGAATGTACACATGTGTGTGTGTTATTGTAATATCACTCGAGAGATCAAGAGATAAGATGAGAGTGAGTGTTTAGCAAACAGAAGATTAGGGTGTGATGTATATGCCAAGTTTAAATACTCTATATGCTCCTCCTAATGCTGTTATATCATTCAAGAAGAAAATTTAATTACAAATTGAATAGCAATAATTACAATTTAAAATTGAATATAAAATAACAAAAATTTAAAACATATCAATTTAATTCACTAACAACTTTAGGGGTTTTTATTACTCTACCTCCCTCTCGTGGTCTGAGCTTCCTTCCAATGTGTGAATCATCTTCCGTCGTCTGTATCTGCTGCAGTGCAGGTGAAAAATTTTCATTGCTTGAAGATGACTGTACATTGATTCCGCTGCGCTCTTGGATTTGTGATGTATTTTGTCCTCTTATTTGATCAAGATGACGTTTGATCACATGGTTGTTGTGTGGTAAGATACACGAATACGATTGAGGTCCCTGTTTTTCTTTTATTATTGCCTGAGTCCAACCCGGCTTATTAGGATTGCGGTAATCGCGTATCATTACCTTTTGACCATTACAAAATTTTGTGTTTCGATTTCCTTTATGATGTTTTATGTTGTTGTTTTGCGAATCTATTATCTTTTCTATTGTTGTAGGCGGTTAAAGAAGACTAAATCTAGTTTTAAGTTTTCTGCCGAAAAAAATCTTCGCTGGAGACTCGCCTGTGCTACAATGCGTCATGTTACGATAATCCATCATGAAACGGCATAGTATTTGGTCCAAATTAGCATCTTTGTTTTTATCTAAGTTTGCCAAAATCGATTTTTTGAATGTTTTCACTATATTTTCTGCCTGACCATTCGTAGACGGATGTCCCGGAGCTGTCAGGATATGCTTTATACCATTTAAGGATAAAAATTGTCTGAAATCATTGGACATGAATTGAGTGCCTTTGTCACTTACAAGTGTGTCAACCAAAGCATAACGGGCAAACGTCTCTCGTAGTTTATTTATGGTAAAAGCTTGGTTTTAAAAACTTCAATAAATTTCGAAAAGGAACCAATAATGACAAAAAAATAAAAATTTCTTATTGGGCCAGCGAAGTCGATATGTATTCGACTCCATATGGCATCATTAGGTACCCATGGAATTAATGCACTTTTTTCAGGACTAGCCTGCAATTTTTGACATGACAAACATTTTGATATCAAATTTTCAATGTCCTTATCAATACCTGGCCACCACAAATATGATCTAGCCAGACCTTTAGTTTTCACGATTCCAAGATGTGAACGATGCAGTTCATTTAAAACTTTTGATCTTAATTTTTGTGGAATAATTATTCTGTATCCCCACAAAATACAACCATATTCAACAGTGAGTTGAGTATACTTCTCACGATATGGTGTAAAATTTTCATCTCTAATATTAGTTAGAGTTCCATTTAAAGCAAACTCTGCCACTTTAGATAAAATGGGATCTCGTCTCGCGAGATATATCTTTAAAATTCATGCTAACATTTGACTCATTTTCTATTAAATTGATGTATGAGTTTTCAAATTTTTGTTGGTTCCCAAGACTACTTTGTGGCATCCTTGAAATGCTATCAGCTTCATTTTGAATTCCTTTAACGTGTTCTATGGTATAATTGAAACCAGAAAGGATTAATGCCCAGCGCTGCATTCGAGCTTACGCCATTGCTGGTAAACCTTGGTCGCTTCCAAATATGGCTAAAAGTGATCAGTGCGCAAACAAAAGTGGTTTCCCAATAAATACTGCTTTAGTTTTGTAACACAAAACACAATCGATAAAGCTTCCTTTTCTAATGTGCTGTAATTTTTCTCACTTTTGGAAAGTGCCCTGGAAACAAAAGCAATCGGCTTAGTCGAATCCGAAAATTTATGTGCTAAAATTTCAGCTACAGCATTATTTGAAGCATCAGTGGTTAATACAAGTGGCAAATCAGGATTGAAATGGACCAAAACTTGGTCTGACGCTATGGCCTTTTTTATGTCATCATAAGAGCTTTGGCACTTTTCCGTCCAAGCAAATTGTACATCTTTAGTCAATAGACTATATAACGGGGACATGATTTGTGCAAAATTATCAATAAATTTTGAATAATAATTTGCCATTCCGACAAAACTCTAAGTTCCGAAACGTTGCTAGGAATAGGAGCAGATATTACGCTTGAAATGCGTTCATTGTTTTTGCGTAATCCATTTTTTTCAATGTTAAACCCCAAATATGAAATTTCGGATTGAAAAAATACAGATTTCGAAATATTAAGTTTCAATCCAGACGATTGTAGTTTTCGTAAAACCAATTTTAATGTTTTTAAATGCTCTTGCATATTTCTGCCCGTGACAGTAATGTCATCTTGCTAAACAACTACATATGGAATATCTCTTAGTAAATTTTCCATAGTTTTTTGAAAAATGGCTGCTGCCGTTTTGACGCCAAAGGGTAGACATTTTACTTTTAAAGTACCAATATGGGTACTCCACGCACATAACAATTGCGAACTTTCATCTAGAACAAGCTGATTGTAAGCATTTGACAAATCAAGTTTGGTAAAAATTTTACCGCCCTCCAATGATGCAAAAATCTCATCAATTCTACGTAGAGGGTACTTGAAGTCCATTAAAAACTTATTCAGAGTGACCTTGTAGTCGCCACAGATTCGCAAATCACCGTTGGGTTTTAAAATGGGTACCAATGGTGTTCCCCAATCGGAATTATCTACAGGCTCTAATACCCCGTATTTAATTAAATCGCGTAATTTTTCTTCTATCTTGCCTTTCCACGCTAATGGCAAAGGTCTTGGTTTACCAAACATGGGTGTTGCATTATTTTCGATTTTTAACGAAACTTTGTTTATTTTAAACTCACCCAAACTTTCACGGAAAACTTCGGAAAATTCATTTTTCAATTGACTTACTAAGGCCTCATTTGATTCTTGCCTATTTATGTTGTTTATTTGTAACAACTCAAAGTTAAACGAACGTAAAAACGAATGACCAAGCAGGGGTGGATTCATTGTATCTACAACCACAACAACAACTGATTTGGTATTACCTTTAAATGTGATCAACGCATCATATTCGCCTACTAGCTTCAATCTGTCACCACTATAATCGACATACGGTATTTGACATGGGCGAAAATCCTTCTTGATGTTGTTGTTCTCGAGAAACGAAGCAGGAACCAATGTGCAAGGGGCACCTGTATCACAAACAGCTTTCATATTAATACCATCAATGACAACAGGAAGAGTATACACATCATTAGAGTTGTTTTCACCCACACTAAAAATAGAATAATTTAAAATATCATTATCATTTTGTTCATCATTATCATTAGCTACGTAATTAACACTTCTCTTTTTATTGAAGCAAACGGTCGCCAAATGACCGATTTTTCCACAGGAATGACATTTGCTCTCTTTGTATTTGCAAGATTGCGAGCTATGATTTCGCCAACCACAGTGAGAACATGCAGGCTTTTTTTCACCCTCTCCTCTGTTGTCTCTGCCAATATTGCCTCTGTTACTGCTGTTAGATTTCTTTGCAAACCTTTGCCGGTTGACAAAATTAACTGCCCTTCCATTCTTCTCCTCTGCCTTTGTTACATTTTTCGTCTCCATGATCATCGCCTTTTCTAACGCACTTTGCACTGTTAGGCGTTCATCTTCTTCACATAACCTTTCGAATATGTAATTTGGCAAGCCCATAACAAATTGATTTAGAACAAACGCTTCTAAGTTGACGCTAAATTTACAATTTAATGCCAATGTTTTAACTCGGGCATACCATTCCGCAACTGATTCTCCATCATTTTTTGTTGCCACATGAAATTTTTTTCTCTCACTGAACACAATTGTTGGTGGTGTGTATTGCGTGTCCAATATCTCACATATCTCATCAAACTTCTTTGACACAATGGAATCAGGGCTGCACAAACTATGCAACAATTTGTATATATATATATATATATATATATATATATATATATATATATATATATATATATATATATATATATATATATATATATATATATATATATATATATATATATATATATATATATATATATATATATATATATATATATATATATATATATATACGAAATTCCTTGTTCGCCACTCCGTCCAGAAACACTTCTTTGTGGAACACTAGCTTGTGTTGGGTGAAGGTAATTTAAGTCGCTGTTAATTTTAACCGTGAAGAATCTGCATTTAAAATAGGATTTTAGTATGGCAAAGTAGTGATAGATACATTTTCAGGTTGTACAGCGAGCTTTGGTGCCATACCTTGTCGAATGTTTGATGATATCGAGCAATGCGGCATTACACGATTTATTTTCTCTATCGTAGCGTGCTGTTTTCAGAATCCAAATCTATTGGAAGGAAGAAGCTTTTTTTAAATATAATTGGAAGGAGTAGCTTTAATAGCAGTTTGTCAAATACTTTAGATAGTATTGGTAGCAGGCTATATGGTATATATGAAGTTCTTTCGGCGTCTCAGGTTTGGGAACAACGATAATTTAGCTAATTTTTATAGGCTTGGAAATGGCCATATCGAATAATCTCATTCTGATATTGGTAAATTAATTTAAAGCCGCAATATGGTAACTCCAACATGATTCTGCTCGTTTTTCTCCTTTAACGTTTTGTTGATAATTCCTATAAATTTGTTCATGTTAAAATGCTGGTTCGGAATATGCATTTGATATGGAGGTGCCTATTAATTCAGCTATTCTGATGCCTTCTTGTACATATTTGCTTGGAAACGGTGTAAGTAATGCCGATAAATAAAGAGCTTATGTATTTGTTTTCTGCTTCACCTGCCATCCTTCATTTGAATAGGTTACACTTACGATGTTGGTTGATTTAATTTTTTGGTGGCTTTCCATAGGGAGTTCTGATGTCTGTGAAGGATACCGCAGCCGCTGAGGAAATTTAGTATTTTCGCATTTTTCCCCATTTGTAGCGTTTTTCGTCATTGGGTAATTTGCCAAATTGAACGCACTCTCCGCTTTTCCATAAGTTGCTCCTTAAACACCTTATTTACATTACGATTTTTTTGTCTACAGATGAGTTTCAATGTGGAAGACCATGCAGCTCTCTGTATGGCTTTGGTGAAGAGTTCCACTGCATCATATATATTGCTTTCAACCAGAGTCCCAATAACGGTTTGTCTAAACATCTCCTAATTAGTGCTCTTGTTGTGTAAAAAGATAGTTTTTGCTTTGATGTGAACATTGTAGCTAATTATTAAAATCATCGTCAAGTGATCTGATCCAAGAATCAAGAAAGTCCAAGTATGATTCCAGAGCAATGTTTTACTTTAAACAATTTTGGACACAGAAAAGTCGATAACATATGGAAGCTTGTTTCTGCCCGTTGAGCACAAGATTGGCTCATCCGTTGAAAAGTGGAACCGGATATTTGTTGCTTTGATTTATATAGGTTACGGCATTACAGGTATAGGCCAACAGCTCCTGTTTCGATTTTTCTTTTATCTCCTCAATCGTAGCAAAACGCTTTCCTTTCATCGGTGTCTTCAGTTCTGGAAAGAGGAAAAAGTCAGCGGGGGCCAAGTCCGGTGTATACAGTGGGTGAGGCATGATAACGGTTTTGTTTTTGGCCAAAAACAGCTCCTGAGCGATGTCCAGCGACGTTGTTTTTGCTCAAAATTTAGCAATTTTGGAACAATCTTCGCTGCCGCACGTTTCATGCCTAAAACATCCGTAAAAATTGCTTGGCATGAGCCGAACGATATGCCTACATCATCAGCAACCTCTCTGATAGTGATTCGACGATTATCCAAAATCATCAACCAATGAAATCATCTGCATCAATGTTTTCATTGGTTGTTGACGTGCTCGGGCGACCAGGACGAGCATCGTCATTGACATCTTCTCGGCCTTCCTTAAACCGGCTATACCACAATTGAACTTGTGTTCTGCTCATAGTAGTCTCGCCAAAGGCCACAGTCAACATTTCAAATGTCCTTGCGCATTTAATTTAATTTTTTACACAAAACTGAATACAGTTTCTTTGATCCATTTTTTCGAATAGTACAAAATCGAAGAGCACACCAAAACACGACTAACCTTTTTATCTGCCAAAAACAAACTGACAATCCAAAATGGTTGGTATTGCCAACATATATAACAGACATGTGTACCAACATAACAGAAAAAAATGCGAACATCGAACTTACGTAACTCACGAAAAGATGAAAATAACGGGTTTTTTTTTATCACACCTCGTATGTTGATTTGTGGTATATGTTTCATATACGAGTATGTGTAACTTTTTTTCTATGAGTTGTGTTTCAGATATTAGCATTATGGCAATATATTTATCTACTAAGAAAGCTGTGATTTTATGGATATGACGGCTGTGGTCATTGGCATTCAAAATTGCTATTTTCAGTTCATTGTTGTTTATTTGGAGTGATTTATACATGCTTTTTAGCTCGGTCGTTACTCGCTGAGTTGAATACTTGGATTCTTAAGCGGAATGATTTGGTTAGTTTTGGCTTCTACTGGAATATTGTCTCGTACTATATATGCATACGATGTTTTTCTTCTTAGAACAGATTTTTGTGGCGATTCCAAGTGAATATTTCTCGCTTCTCTGTTTCTAACCCCAAACTTTATAATAGGCGGGGTGATTTGCCTTCTCATAACACGTACAATTAACGGATCGTGAGCTATGATTGCAGTATCGATTGATGTGCCCCTACTACGGACTCCGTAGTGTAGCCATCTGACACGTTGGGGAATTTCACATTTCTTTCTAGGTGGTTCGTATATAATTCGTGTATATAAAAGTTTAGTGTGTTCATATATGTCTTTATTATCGCTGCTTTGCTTCAGGCTGAAGCAGAACATAGAAAGAGGCTTTTGTAGTTCTTTCTCTAATATTGCAAATGTTTGCAACTGCTTCTCATGTTTCGTTGATTGATGTTTATCAATACATACCCCTTACAACATTAAAATATGTTTCCTGGTTCAATTTAATTTAGATTCTTAGTTAGAGACTGGGTATTGTTTAGCTGTCTTTCGTTGAATTTTAATAACATATTCATTTTTATATTTATTTTGAGCAATTACTTCTTTTACTGAAAAAATATTACTCACGCCTAAAACAAAAATTGGGGGTGGTTTGAGTTGTCTGTTTGATCTGTTTATTGAAGGCGCTCCGATCCAGTTGTAATGCAAATTGGATTGCTTTGGAGTGGGACGCGATGGTACGCTTAGGCTAGATCTATTCATCTTTGAGATAAATGTTTCTGCCATGATTCAGAAGCCATCGTGCCCGATCTTGGTCCTTATTCGTTGAAGCCAACACACTAATGATACTTTTAGCTCGATTTCTCTGATTCAGATTTTTTTGGATTCTCGAGTTGTGATCTGATCTGATCATAATCATATTTGGGTAGTGGCTAACACTCAACCTACTAGGTGTAGATGGGGCTTAAACAATATAGCTTTGGTACATACATGAACCAACTTTGGTGAGTTATTTTTGTGGATCGTACAAAATAATAGAATGTAGAAATATCAAAGTCAGGGAAATAGATGCTGTTGTTTACATTTACTGATGTAAGGTGATGAAATAGCAAAACTTTACAACTAAAATGTGTACACTTTCATCTCTTATAACAATTTTGACTTTGAATGAAACTCAAAGTATTATATGATTTTTTAAAATTAATGAAAGAAAGAATTGACCGTAAGATAAAATATCTAATAACAAATACACATAGAATTTCTTATTTGTTTTGATTATAATTATAGTTATGAATTTCTTGTATTTATTGTAATTACAATCGTAAGGTTGAATAATACTTTATTACGGTTGGGGTAATTTGTTGTACTCGTAAGTGAGCGATCCTGACTTGGATTGCTACCAACTTATTAATTATATAATTAATTAAGTTGTGGTTAACGGAAGTTTATGTGTATAATTCCTTCCCAATACCCTATTGCCAATGGCTATTTGTTCCCAAATGTTACTTTATCACAATAATGCATAATAAATTTAGGAATTCGGTATGTACTGAAAATATTTTTCTATAAATTAGTTTTTTCGCATGAAATGCAGGATCCTACGACTAATCATTTGTGTATTATTGGTGGCTTTGCTTTACTGTTGTCCAAATGGTGAAAAATTGTGATACACTTAATGTTTTATTTTACTTAAAACACCATATCGCAACAATCATGACAATTCAATTTGGGGACTATTTATGCATAGTGAACTCAATTGTTTCGAATGTTGCATGCGATTTCACTGTCGAAAACATGTAGATCCTACATTTTTTGTTCGTAAATAATTCCTTTTAATTTCAGAATAATTTAATTATCTCAAATATAAACGAGTAAAGAAGTCGGAAGTCGGGTTAAACCGACTTCGAAATACCCTTTACCTTTCCTTGTTCGGGCGAGTTAAGCAATGGGGATGTTTTCTTCATAAATCATGATTAGGAGAATATCTACTGTAATTTTCGGTTGGGTAGCTTGATTTGATTATATTAGTGGGAGGCGCGGCCTTTATCTGATCTACCCCATTTCAATATATGTACTAATATAAAATATCGTCCAAAAATGTTGTATTGGTCGTAAGTTATAATAATATATCAATAGTGGGGGTGGCTGTAAAAATAACAAACCCATTTTTTGTGTGGTGTTTAATGTTAGTACCCGCAACCTTCCTGTCGAATTTTGTTGACAAATCTTTTACCTGGTAACGACTTTTGGTCAATTGTGGGCGTGGCAGTAGTATTAGGATATCCATATTCTGCACACACACTATTATCAACCCCATGTATATTTCTGCCATTTCTCTTATTCCGATGGCATCATATCAAAAATAGGCGTGTCTTTTCGCCTGATCAACCCTATTTGTTGCAGATATCTTTATAATGTCCACATGTTCCTTCCCGTACAATTTCGTCTAAAATCACTACCAGATCTCAAGTTATTAATATTTGTTAATAGTGGGCATGGCACTTAATATATACCGCCCACTTTTTGCATAGTGTTTAGTAGGACCCACATCTCTATAACTGCCAAATTGAGTCACTATTCCATCAATTGGACCGAAGTTATTGTCATTTATAAAAGGTGAAAAAAGTTCCTTATATTATTAGGCGTGGTCTTTATCCAAATCGGCCCATATAGCAATATGGTTCTGTATCTTTATCCAGGCTATACTTTTGCAAAATTTCATTAAGATAGCTCTAACTGTGTAGAAAAAAGTGGCCACAGACGGACTGACGGTCGGACAAAATAAAAATTGCTTAGAGAGTGATTCTGATAATATCTGTATATATATGTCCATACCTGCCACACCTCCTTCTTGAAATTGCAACCCCTCTGAAAAGTTCAAAATTAGTGTAACCTATTTACCTTTTTTATAGGTAAAGAGCATAAAAATAGCAAAACCGTGATACATATTCCAAATTGTCAATAGTTAGATATAAGTTAACAGCAATCAAATTCTTCTTAGGTGGCCATTACAACTCATGTCCAATTAGTCACACGAATCATGATTAGTGCTTCCTCAGCTTAGTCTATCCACCGGAGGCACGGTCTCCCTCTTCGTCGTCGACCTGCGGCTCTCATTTTAAATACCTTTTTCGCCGGAGCTTCTTCATCCATATTATGGATATTACCCAGCCTGCGTAGTCGGTCAATGTTTAAACACTGAACTCATACAGCTCGCTTCTCATTCGAATGTGATAGTCGTCGCTAACTCGAACAGGGCCATATATTTTGCGAAGAACTTTCCTCTCGAACACCCAAAGTGGGGCTGCGTCTGTTTGCAATACCACCCATACCTCAGCGCCATAAAGAAGGATAGGTAGAATGAGCATCTTGTCAGCTTCGTTGACTGAGAGAGGGCTCTGCAGCCCATTTGCTTACTGAGCATATAGTAGCACCTATTAGTAGTTGTGATTCTTCGCTTTATCTCCAGACTGATATCATTATTAGTATTAACGGCGGTGCGAATGTATGTAAATTCCTTGGCTACTTTTCTTTGTGCGTGCGAGTTCAACAATGAGGATATTTTCTTCAAAAAGCATCATTAGGAGTATATCTACGGTAATTTTCGGTAGGGTAACTTGAATTGAACTTGCGTGGCCTTTTATTGATCGGCTCCATTTCTTAGATATGGCTTTTGTAGGGTATATATACTCGTACTTACTAATATACAATTTCTCTCAAAAATATTGTATTGGTCGTAAATTATAAAAATATGTCAATAGTGGGCATGTCTGTCAAATCATCACACTAATTTTTGTATGGTGGTCAATATTAGTACCCGGCACTTTCCTGTGGAATTGTTTGTAAATCGTTTATAGTAGCCTAGTAATGATTTTTGGTTAATTTTGGCCGTGGCAACAGTAATAATCAGCCCATATTTGGAATACATGCTAGTACGGAACTAATGAATACTGGTACCAATTTGTATTCATATATCATCATTAGAAGCATAGATAATATTAAATTTTTTGAGTAGGGTCCCCAGTGAGAGGGAGGAGTATTCTTTCCCTGATCGACCCCATTGTACCTTCCTGGGAAATCCTGTTGAGAAATATTCAATAGGAATCGTAATATTATGCTGACCATATTTTGCACACACACTATTATGGACTACATGTATATTTCTGCCAATTTTTATTCCGATAGTATCAATATGAGCCTCAGCAGGCTAAGTGAAGTTTTCAAGACACTCGAGGACGCGATTTTATTATCGAAATTTTTTAAAGATTACGCGAAATTGGCAAAATCGTTAATTGTTCTGCTTAGAGGTGAGGAAGTGTCATTTCAAATAATATACCTTCAAAAATGTCGATCGAATTAAATGATGTCCTATATGAAATAATATTTTCTTTCTCCAATTATATAAGAACTTTGAACTCAACACGGATTCTTCGAATTATGCGCTTGGGCAGTACTTTCCAAGGAGGAAAGCCTATTTCCATTATTTCCCGTAATTTGAACAAAGCTCAGAAACCTTACGAAGCGAACTGGAAGAAAATGCTCGCCATTATCTGGACATTATCCTTGCGCAATTCCATGTAAGGGCATGCCAGCATGAAGATATATACTGGTCACCAACCAAGCACTAACGTTTGCGGTTAACAACAAAAACGTGAACAACAAGATGAAACGCTGGAAAGCTAAATTGGAGTAGCATAATCTGGAAATGTTTTATATGACAAGTCGTTTTAACGTAGTAGCCGTTATCGAGAGTGCCGGCACAATTACAATTTATTTAAATGTATTCAATGACTCACGACTCAGGGCAAAACTTAATTTCGTGTGTAGAGGTCTTCAGAATCAAGCTATATATCGCAAAAATAAAGCTCACATTTTATGAAAAATCTTCTTTCCCAGCATAAATACCAAAATATACAAAATAATTAAGAAATTGAGAATATGCAAAATCAACTAAATTGGCAGGCACCCTAATAAACCTATCCTGAAAGAAACACTTATCCCTCTATATCCTGGCCATAACCTACACAAAGTTAGTTACAAGACTAAGGGCCATCTTGTGCTCACAGCAGTCGATAAACTCTCAAATTAAATTCAAACGAATATAATTAAGTCTAAAGCTCTAGAGGAAGTGAAGGAACCTCTTAGGCAAATTTTTTTTTGTTCCGAATTCCTAAGGTAATCATTATTGATAATGAAAAACCATTAAACTCCTCGTCAATAACATTCATGGTTGAGGCCGTGTTAAATATTCAAATCTTTAGCTCACCACCGTATAAAAGTTCCGTTAATGGTCAAATCGAAAAATTTGATTCGATGCTCTCCGAAATTATATGTTGTACGAAATTAGAAGGTGGGTTAGGTTAGGTATAGCTGGCATAAAGCCACGCATAAACCGATTGGTACCTAGCGATGCCAGATGCGGTCTCGCCTTTATGCAGATTTCCAGTAGACATCTCGTAGGATGATTGTGTGCATGTGCCGCCAGTAAATTATGGCATGTCATTATACCTATGTTCTACAGTCTTTTCGTGAGAGCGCGAGTATAAATTGCGTTTGTTTCCCATCCCTTACATTTAATTTTTGCAATTTTGCATGTGGTTAAATTGTGCCACCTTGCTTTCACCTGCCTTCTCATGTGTCCGTCCGTTTCATTGAATAGTTCTTTAAGAGGTTTCTGTATGTCGTTTTCTTGTTCAAGTGGTAAATAGAAAGCGCTTTTTGCAATCTCATCTGCTATTTCATTGCCCTTAGTCTATGCAGTCCTCTACTTGCGACTAGCCTTTCTATGGCTTCCCTGCTCTGTAGGGCATTTTTGGATTTTATACTATGAGTTAATCGCTGCCTGGCTGTCCACGTATATGTTTATTTTTGAGTCATTGCCTGTCTTGGTGTATGCTAGCTCTGCGGCTTTCCTGACAACGAAGACTTCGCTTGAAAGATACTGCTCTGGTCAGTCAGCTTTATAGAGTGCCTAATTCCCAACTCTCATTCCCGCTCACACTGCATCCATCGTTTTAGAGCAGTCTCTGTAAAAGTTAAAGGTACTTCGGCTGGGCCTCATGCCTTTATGCCACCCTTCTCTTCGATTGTAGTTCGATAACTTCTCAGCCAATTAAAACAAGGAGTCATGTAGTTAGTGCAGCAGAAACCAATTCTGCCTTGAGCTATGCCCGAAGATCCTGTAAGTAGATTCTCCCGTAGCCGTCAGTCTTCCAGCGGATTTCGCTGCAATATTCTCCGCCACAAGGTCGATATGCGCCAAGTTGAGTACCGTTTCTAGAGCAGCCATTGGACTCGTTCTCAGTGCACCTGTTATGCAAAGTGCAGCGCGGCGCTGGATTCTTTCCATTGACATTAGATATGTAGATTTCCTAGTTGCAGTCCACCACACTAAAGTACCCTACAGTAAGATCGTTCTAACTATTGCAGTGTAGCACCAGTGCATCAGCTACGAAGAAAGACCCCAAGTGACGCCTAGTATTATTTTACATGCATATAGCGCGTTACTGGCTTTCTTCGCCCGTTCCTCAACATTGCGCTTCCACATAGGCTTATTGTCCACAATTAATCCAAGGTACTTTGTGTTGTATTTGAGAGTAAGTTCATTGTCACCTAGCTTCGGAAAGTTCCACGCGGGGACCTTGTACTTTCTGGGAAAAAGTATCATGCCCATTTTATCCGCGTTTACCCCCCAGCCTGCTCGAGATGCCCATTGGTCGACTGTTTTAAGAGTGTCGTTCATTACGTTACTGTTGGTATCTAGCTACTTTCCCGCTACTACTATTGCTGTGTCATCTGCATATGCCACTAGTTTATGTGCTTTCCTATCAAATTCCAAAGAATTTCGTTTACAACAAGTAACCACAGAAGCGGCGATAGCACTCCTCCTTGTGGGGTACCTCTTCCTACCTGTTTGGTCAATTTGGCTTCGTTCCATTCCGCTCTTATCTTTCTGAAACCTAGAAGCTGCTTTATCCACAGATAGACAGAGGGTTCTACATTAATTTTTTCCATGCTATTCAAACTAGCATCCTTCTTGAAGGCTCCTGATATTCTAGGAATACCCCTGGGGCATACTCTTTATATTCTAAGGCCTTTTCTATATTCAGTACTAGCGAGTGAAGTGCAGTAGCCGAAGATCTGCCTTTATTATAAGCGTGTTGCGCTGTTGACATATTGTCTGGCCCAATTGTGTCCCTGATATATGCGTCTAGTATCTTCCTAACGGTTTCAGGAGGAATAAGGTCAAGCTGATGGGTCCGTATTATTTTGAGTAGAGATGGTTCCCTTTACCTGCTTTCGATATAAATACAACCCTCTCTCCACGAAGCAGGTACATAGTTGAACTCTAAACAACCCATATAAATCGTTTTTAGCCATGGCACCAAAAGATGGGAAGCATGGCTGGGAAGATTCCGTCCAGACCCGGGGAATTAAGTGGTTGAAATGAATTTATTACCCATTATATTTTATTTATTGTAATGACATTTGTTTGTCGTTCACATTATCTCGAGATCTACACTGTCTGTAAAGCCCGGGAAATGTGTACTGATAGGGTACTGGAGGGATTCCTAACAGCTGTCAGTCCAGTCTCCATTGCTTTTACGTATTAAATTGGGCATTGTCGGATTCTTAAAAATCAGTCTCCTGAACCTAGCCGATTCGTTGGTATTTTATATATTGCTACAAAATTCTTTCCGAGATTCCCTCTTGGCTATTCGCACTTCCTTTTTGTATTCCTTTAATAATTCCCTGTACTCAATCCAACAGACCTCATTGTCAGCCACTTGGGCCAACTTAAAGAATTCAAGTACCTTTCGCCTTTGCGAGCCTAGCTTCTTGTTCCACCAAGGAGGTTTCGACTTGCGCTTTGTACGTGTTGGAGGACAAGAGAAGTGATGAGATTAAATTAGAGTATTTGTGAGTGAATTTACCCCTCTTTCAAGATCAACGTGCGAGTTGTACCTTCTTGGTCTCATTCGTTTATTTTCTAGTAACTTCCTGTATAAATCCCAGTTGTGTTTCTAGGATTCCTGAAGTTTAAATTTTTATATTTAGTCGAGAATGTAACAGAGAAACTTATGTATTTGTGGTCAGAAAATGATGGTGCACTAAGCACTCTGCAGTCTTCCACCATAATACAATCAATTGTATAAAGTTTTACGTCTAGTACGTCCTCATCACGGTTTACGTTCCGCAACTCGGCTAGAATGTTTTTCGTTGGCACTACTAGACTATGGAACTCATTACCTAATGATTTAAAAAATATTGTGAGTCAGAACAACTTCAAGCATCTTATTTATCTTTATTTTCGTAGTAACTCCTGACGCTTTATTTCTTCTCTTTTCCTTCCAAGTTCTACTACCCTCTTTCTTTTTTATTTTTTTTATATTTTTCTTGTTTTTTGCCATATTTGGTTGTTATTTTCTAAATAATTGTCAATAGTATTAATTTTAATTTTAGCTTTAAGTTTTTAATTTAAGTTACAATTGTGGCTATGTTAAATATACAGCATAAGCTTTTAAAACTTATTGTATGATTAAATAAATTAAATTAAATTAAATTAAATCACTATTGGCTACTTCTAGACTGCTTTGAAGAATAAAGTTGAGTAGTGACTCACCTCTGTCATTTATATCAGCGCTTCCCCATACCGTGTGATGCGCTTTTGCTTCGGATCCTCCCACGAGAGCCTGCTTCCTTCTACTGGCTGCTTCCGCCAACCTATAAAGTTCACTCGGTAGCGCTGAGTCCTCGTATGGCATGTAACAAGACGCAAGGGGTCGTAACTCATCGTCACCGCCTTTAACAGCCACAACCTTTAGATCGTCTGTGGATAGATTAATATAAGAATTTATACTTTTCTTCACCAGTACCGCTGTTCTTACCTTATTTGTTCCACTCCGTTTATAGGTATTGCAATTTTGTGACTTTAGGCCAGAAACCACGTTACCCGCGCCAAAGTAAAGATGTGTTCCTTATTGACGTCTCATATAGGTACTTGAACAAATACGAGACTAGGAATGATAAGTTGATTGTTCAAGCTCTTGAACCTGAACAATCCGTCGCTGAAATGAAAAACTCAGTTTTCTGGTTGACAAAGAATGAAAGAGTGATTTGTTTATTAAAATTCAGCGTCTTAAATAATAACTTATTGCTAATATCATAAATAATATTTAATATGTACTAAAGGTAAATATCAGCAGGATATAAAAGCAGAACATAGCAGCAGAATATAACAGCAGAACATAGCAGTAGAATATAACAGCAGCATGTGCAAGTTCAATGAAACATACGTTTCAATGCCACCCAAAAGCTTATTTTGCATTTTTGGGAATGCACCTAATGCTTGTGCATGTGTCATTTGAGTCGCAATGCTACTGTACGCGCAGCTGCATATTCCTCGATGTTATGAGTACAAACGTACGGATACATACAAGTATACTTTTGAATATTAAACATTATGTTACATTTGCAGGTTGGGCGATTATATATTTATATGAATTCGAACATTCTCCCGCACATTGAATGCGGCCAACAACCTTAAAGAGTTGTATACAAATTTATTTCGTCGTCTGTATCCGTCGTTGAGTATCGTTGGCAAACAGTTTAACTTTACTTGAACATGCTTCAGACCCCCAGTTTGGTGGGTGTTGGCGCATAAATATGTAAATTGTTTCATCACCGTACAGCTAAACTCATGACAACGTACTGATCTCTGTGCGTGTTTATTGCTAGAAATCTGTTACAAGATTGTGCCATTTATTATGTTAGGATTCCAAATTCCGTGTTGAAGTTGTTGTTATCAATCTGAGAAAATCTCATCGGACCTCCCATGCCAATTGGTATGATGAGTAATTCCAGCAGTAATGATGTGAGTCCCGTGTGTTTCGTTTTTATTCTTTTTGTTGGTATTTCTACTTCTTGGTACCATCGAATCTTTCCTCTGCAATTAATGGCAATGAGATTCTAAAAATGTTATGACTATTTCTTAAACCGCTTTCTACCTTCTTTAATTTGTACAGTTGGAGTGAATCCTCTTAATTCAATGGTATTTGGAGGGATGTCGTTGGATGAGTTTTTATCTTGAGAAGTTTTTCTTTTAGTTGAGTGGGTGATAGCAATAATGGGCTAATTTTGTTATGCTATGTATCTGTCATATTGGTACCATCGAATCTTTCCTCTGCAATTAGAGATTCTAAAAATGTTATGACTATTTCTTAAACCGCTTTCTAACTTCTTTAATTTGTACAGTTGGAGTGAATTCTCTTAATTCACTGGTATTTTGAGGGATGTCGGTAGATGAGTTTTTATCTTGAGAAGTTTTTCTTTTAGTTGAGTGGGTGATATCAATAATGGGCTAATTTTGTTATGCTATGTATCTGTCATAACATTCAGTATTGATTATTAGATTCTTTGTAAGTGAGATGGTATCATGATGAGTTGTAGGGTCAGAGTGATGAAATAATGAGTAAGCAATGCTTGACTTTTCTCCTTCAATGTTATCTAAGGTTTTCATTATGCCCTTGATTTCATTGTCCAGGTTATCGAATTTTCGTTTGACTTCTATTTGAGTTGATAGTAGAATCAATCAGTAATGTTTTTTTAGCAGGACCAATAGATGGCCTTCGTTATCCTTCACTTGCTGAATGGTTTTTGACTTTGATTCTGCATATTCTAAGTCCAAAACACCAAACAATGAGTTTGCAATATTTCCCACTATATCCACAGCACCTCTTTTAGATCGATGGTGAAACAATATTTTGTTATCTATTTGTATTTCAGCTTCAACATGCTCAAAGTTTTCAAGCGTATCATCACAAGTAAATGGTGGCAATTTTTGACATAACTGTCGTAAACTGCCCTCGGATAAAGTTGTAAGTTCTAAGATTCTAGTTCGTAGTACACTACAAGTTTCCATTCTGACCTCTCGAAATGTGCTGAACCTATTCCTTCGAAGTAAATACTAATGTTTCGTTTTTATTCTTTTTGTGGGTATTTTTACTTCTTCATCTTGACCCTCCTGCATTGATGTTGTTCATGGATCCATTTATCATTTATGGGTAGTAGAGCTAATTTATGGATTGAATGTTTGCCGGTTCCAGTAGCTTTTTTAGCATCAGCTTATGCGGAGAAAGTTCCTATTACTTATAGAGCAAGAGGTTTCGATTATCAGGCAGAGGTCATTAAATATTTATAAACTCTACGAGGAAATTGAAAAAAAATAAATGTTGGCAATGACGAGCTAAAAAATACTATAAAAATTTAATATATAGCGCAGATGCACTACGTGTAGTTGTCTCAGGCTTAAATAAGTCGTCATGTGTTGTTCGGCAAAACCAAGTGGTCTTTCAAATGCTGTGTTAGCGCAAGAATTAGAGTATAATAATGTGTTTAATAACGTTATGCTTTTTCTAAAGCTTTAATAATGGAATTTTCGCTATAAGAATCCTCAATATATTCTAAGGAGTCCAAACAATTAACCTGAAATAGCAGTTGTTGAGCAGAAAGTTCCTATTACTGATAGAGCAAGAGGTTTCGATTATCAGGCAGAAGTCATTAAATATTTATAAATTCTACGAGGAAATTGAAAAAAAATAAATGTTGGCAATGACGAGCTAAAAAATACTATAAAAATTAAATATATAGCGCAGATGCACTACGTGTAGTTGTCTCAGGCTTAAATAAGTCATGTGTTGTTCGGCAAAACCAAGTGGTCTTTCAAATGCTGTGTTAGCGCAAAAATTAGAGTATAATAATGTGTTTAATGACGTTATGCTTTTTCTAAAGCTTTAATAATGGAATTTTCGCTATAAGAATCATCAATATATTCTAAGGAGTCCAAACAATTAACCTGAAATAGCAGCTGTTGAGCAGATGCGGGCTTTCAACGAATCAAATTTCATGTAGTTACACTTTGAAGTTAGAACTAACATGTTTTTATTTTACTTTATTAGTCAACAAGATAAGAAATATAAAAATATAAAGAAGAGAAGCAGAAAAGGAATGTGTTTTGAAAGTCTCGTTTGACTGTAAAGATGTGTTCCTTATTGATATCGCATACAGGTACTTGAACCTATAGGAGACTAGGAATCATAAGTTGATTGTTCAAGCTCTTGAACCTAACAATCATTCGCTGAAATGAAAAACACAGTTTTCTTGTTGACAACGAATGAAAGAGTATTTGTTTATTAAAATTCAGCGTCTTAAATAATAACTTATTGCTAATATCATAAATAATAATTAATATGTACTAAAGGTAAATATCTGCAGAACATAAAAAGAAAACATAGCAGGAGAATATAGCAGCCGAACATAGCAGCAGAATATAACAGCAGCATGTGCAAGTTCAATGAAACATACGTTTCAATGCGACCAAACATCTTATGTTGAATTTTTGGGAATGCACTTAATGCTTGTGCAATTGTCATTTGAGCTGCAATGCTACTGTACGCGCAGCTGCATATTCCTCGATGTTATGAGTACAAACGTACGGATACATACAAGTATACTTTTGAATATTAAACATTATGTTACATTTGCAGGTTGGGCGATTATATATTTATATGAATTCGCACATTCTCCAGCAAGTTGACTGCGGTCAACAACCTTAAAAAGTTGTATTTGTTTCGTGGTCTGGGTCTTGGATCCTATTTCGCGGTAGTCGCTTCGGTAGAGTGATATCACATTTATTTTTTTTTTATTGGATCTTCCAGACTGAATACATAATTACACCCACCGATAGGGTAAGAACTAAATACCCGCCTGCAGAGAGGTGAATACCAATTTTTTTTACTTTGGACGGAAACTCCCAAACTCGTGCTGATAACTGACCTTGAATGGTGGTGAGATTGGATAATTGCAATGGTTGGTGTTCGATATTAATAGTATAGTGTAGTCGGTGCCGGCCTTGACCCATTTTGGGAATGTCAGTAGTATGGACAAGCTGACATATGAGGTCTGTAATGAGCTTGTTAGAGTTTTTTTAGCCGTAAATTGTGAGTAGACTCTGCTTTAGAACACAATATGGTTGTAGTTTCAGCATTCCCAATCTTTCTAATGTAAATTGCAAGGTCTCACCATCACATACTGCTCTTAAGCGAGTGACAAACTTCAAGGCATAGATCCACTCTTTCTTATGATCCATTTGAATCTATGTTGAATTGTCGTGAACTTCATGGTGGATGGATTCTTCACGTGAACATACTCCCTGTTGTGTATCAGTTGGGTGTTGGCGCATAAATATATACGAGGTTTGTTCAAAAAGTATCGCGAATTTCACGTTTATTCAAGAATTATTTGTTTATTCATTAATATCTATTTTGTTTCCTTCAAAGTACTCCCCATCAGACATTATACACTTTTAAAAACGATTTTTCCAATCCTCGAAGCATTTTGAAAAATCATTTTTTGTGATCTTGTTCACTTCCTCCTTCGATGCCGTCTTTATCTCCTCAATCGTGGCGTAGCGTCGTCCTTTCATGGGTCTTTTCAGTTTCGGGAACAAGAAAAAGTCACAGTGGCTGCGGCATTATTACAGTGTAGTTTTTGGACAAAAATTCGCGCACAAGTAATGATGTGTGAGCAGGGGCATTATCATGATACAAAAGCCAATTTTTGTTCTTCCCCAAATCCGGGCGTTTCTGGCGGATTGCTACTCAAAAATTACGCGTTACTTGAAGATAATATTCCTTATTGACCGTTCTATCCTGCGGCAAGAATTCATAATGCACCACGCCCCTGCAATCAAAGAAAACTGTCAGCAAAACCTTCACATTCGACCGATCTTGGCGTGCTTTTTTCGGTTTTGGCTCATGCGGCAGCTTCCATTGGGATGATTGAGCTTTGGTTTCTACGTCATAACCATGGACCCATGATTCGTCAACAGTTATGACTCTCTGCAGCAAATTTGGGTCGTCACGGACAGATTCCAACAGCACCTGAGCAATGTGAATACGATGCTGTTTTGGTCGAAATTGAGTAATTTTGGTACGAATTTTGCGGCGACCTGCCTCATGCCCAAACTTTTGGTGATAATCGAATGACACGAGCCAATCGATATATAGGCTGTTTTTTTTAGAAGTGTGGTTTTCAATCGGGCAATACTTTTTTTGGAGTCGGTCTTTTTGACAGCTGTCACTTGATTTATGCTCAGTTTGGTTTGCCATTTCACAGAATTCAAGCCGAACGAACATCAAGCGGGTCGCACGTTCGGTGAATGGGCCCAAAGCTAGATGGCCACCGATCCCGATTTTCACAAGGAAATTTTGTTCACTTTTGGTTGAATGGGCACGTTAATAAGCAAAATGTCGCATTTGGAGTGACGATAATCCACAAGCCATGGTTGAGACGCCGTTACTTCCTTAAAAAGTCGCTGTTTGGTGTGCTCTATGGGCAGAGGGAATCATTGGTCCATATTTCATATTTCATTGGTCAATGGGGAACGCTATAGAGCTATGATGAGCCAACGAAACAATCAATTTATTGAAGGAAACTTTTGTTGAGCGCATTATCTCGCGTTGTGGGCCTGTGGCGTGGCCTCCAAGACCGTGCGATTTAACACCGCTGGACTATTTTTTGTGGGGTTATGTGAAGTCGCTTGTCCACGCAGATAAGCCCGAGACGATTGACGCCTTGGAAGAGAATATTCGGCGCATTATTGCTGACATACGGCCCCAATTGCTGCAAAAAGTGGTCGAAATTGGGCTTCTCGACTGGAATTTATTCGAGGCAGCCGCGGCGGCCTCTTGCCCGAAATCAATTTTAAAACATAATGACAAACCCTTATCTTTCTAATAAAGCTAAATTCTGGCCATAACATTAAATTATATGCTTTTTATTTCAGCTTGAAAACCACACGTTTGAAAAAAACTCTATATTTAGAATTCCGTGTTGAATTTGGTGTTATCAATCTGAGAAAATGAATATGATGAGTAGTCCCAGCAGTACTGTTGTGAGTCCCGTGTGTCTTGTTTTTATTCTTTTTGTGGGTATTTTTACTTCTTCATCTTGACCCTCCTGCATTGATGTTGTTCATGGATCCAGTTATCATTTATGGGTAGTAAAGCTAATTTATGGATTGAATGTTTGCAAGTTCCAGTAGCTTTTTAAGCATCAGCTATTCGTACTGCTGCATCATCACCCTTATAGGCCCTTGTTATCCGTCCTAGTGGCCATAATCTTTTTTGATGATTACCATGTCCCCTTGGTTGATATTATTGTGTTGATGTGTCCACTTGGTTTTAGATTGAAGCTCCCATAAATATTCGTGCGACCACCGTTTCCAAAACTCACTTTTGATGTGGGAGACGAGTTTCCACCTGGTAAGTAAATTTTAAGTGGACGGGATGCTATTTACATCGACTTGAGCATTGAGTTGTTCTCCTATCAAGAAGTGGCCTGGAGACAGGGCGCCTAAGTCATTTGGATAGTTGTACATTGGACTTATTGGCCTTGAGTTGAGAATGGCTTATATTTCAATGATGACTGTTTCCAGCTCTTCAAAGGTTAGCGATGATGTTGACACGCTCCTTACCAAAAGATACTTCGCAGACTTCACTGCAAACCACAGACCTCCGAAATGAGGGCTCTTGGAGGAATAAAGTTGAATTGTGTTCCCTTTTTACCGCGTTCTGTCTCAATTTTTGTTTTTTCCTTCTTCTGAATGTATTGATGAAGTCACTTCCGTAAGCTTGTTTTGAGAATTTCCACGTCGCCAAATGAAACGTATCAGAGCGCAAATGAATGGTTCTGTCGTAAGATCGCTTACATGTTCTAAATGGACAGCTTTAGTAGCAAAACAACGTAATACGGATATTTCAGTATTGTGGGGCCTTTTCCCTCTAATTTTGTAGTGCATAAAGAATGGGCCACAGTAGTATACTCCAGATTTAATGAATGGGCGTACTGGTGTAACTCGTGTTGCTGACATTTTTTTCATTTCCCATTAATTGGTTCAGCAGCTGAGGCCTTGCCCTGCTGCATCATATGTATTGCTGTACTATTGGCCGATGATTTACCTTTCATTGGTCAGTACCTTTGCCTTATTATGGCCACCAAGGCTTGCGGTTCGCAGTGTTTATTTTTGATGTAAGTCATCTCAAATTGTAGTTTTGCTAAGGGATCATTATACGGAATGAGCATTTGATGTTTTGCTCCATAAGGTACTAGTGATGTTTCCAATCGTCCTCCAACTCGCAGAATGTTTGTATCGTCTAAAAATGGTAATAGGCTCTTCATTGTACTCGTCCCCTTGAGTTCCATGTTTTTCTTGAGCTACGTAATGTCTTCATTGAAATCAGATCTTTGCATAGCTTGAACAGTGATTATTAATGCTTCATCTAATTTGCGGGGAGTTAGCGTTATATCAGTTTTCCGTGCGTCCTTGCTACATCTGGTGTGGATTATGAAACGACAAATGTACCCTATGACGCGTTGAAGAGTTCTAAAAGAGTTTCCGTGTTTGATTCTATATACCAGTTCTTCAGAATCAACTGCCACCAAGGATGATGTATTCGTTCCTTTTCTCTCGATGTTATTGGGAATGGCCAGCTGTGGAACAAGCTTGGGAGGCCATGCTGATTCTTTCCCATGTAGGAAAAATGGCCCGTAAAGCCATAGGTCCCACCTTGCAAATTGCTTTGGGGATAATCCTCGTGACACAATATCAGCTGGGTGCCAACATGACGCTACTGTTTTGCCAATATCAAACCTTCAATTGTAGCTACCCAATTGGCTACAAATGTTTGGAATGATGAGGAGGTTGAATTGATCCAAGACAGAACTATATGTGAGTCTGTCCGCAGAAAGGTACGACAATCCTTAAACTGCAAATCATATTTTACCCTAGTTGCCAACTGAGATCCTAGTACTGCTGCGAATAGTTCCAAGCGAGGCAATCTTTGTAGCTTAAGTGTAGCTAAACGTGATTTGGCACATAACAACCTACAACTATTCCTCTTCCGTCTTAGAAGATAGATCTGATGTAAATTGTTGCTCCGAAGTCCTTTTCTGATGCATCGTAGAAGAAATGAATTTGAATTGAGGTTAGGATCTCACTTCTACGAATGTGTCGTGAGAATTTAAAGTTGTCCAATTCTTGCATGTGCTGCGAGAAAGCTCCCATCTAATTGTTAATTGCCATAATGCTTGGATAAAGATGTTTACTGTAATTACAAATGGAGCTAGAATACCAAGAGGATCAAAGAATCTTGCTACGTCTGAGGTGACTGACCGCTTGGGAATTCTTTCTACGGGTTTGGGATTTACCTTTATACAGATGTGGTCAGTCTTTGGCAG
Organism: Clusia tigrina; assembly: GCA_920105625.2. Classification (NCBI taxonomy): domain Eukaryota; kingdom Metazoa; phylum Arthropoda; class Insecta; order Diptera; family Clusiidae; genus Clusia; species Clusia tigrina. The sequence continues at coordinate 138,306,641 of OV050031.1, forward strand.
CCTTGTCAGGCTCAGAGTTTTTATTGAATCATTATTGTCGTTAGTAAAATCCAAATTAACTTCCTGGTCACCTTGTGGAATGTTCTGTTGGAGTTTAGGATGATTTGCACACCACCTGCGTAGATTGAATCCACACCCATTCAACATAGTGATGAGTTGCCATTGAGTTTCCATGGCGGTAATCAAGATGTTTGATCCCCCAAGACCATCGTCGACATAAAAGTTATCCTGAAGCATAGTGGATATATGATGGAGTTTTCTGATGACATTTATTTAACACATCTTGTGGCGAGGTATGGTGCTGATCTTGTCCCATATGTGACAGTGTTGAGTTCGTAACCCCTTTAGTGGTTTCTTTGGGTCGCTCCTCCATATGATCAATTGATAATGACGATATCCAGAGTGGACCAGTATCTCTCCATACATTTTTTTAATGTCGGTGGTGAACACAAATTTCGGTAGACGGAAGCGTAGCAGGATTGAAGATAGTTCGGATTGTTTGGTTGCATTATTTCATTGAGTGACACTCCCGATGACGTTTTTGAATATGTGTCAAATCCCACCCGCAGTTTTGCTGTGCTGATATCAGGTTTAAGTCCACAGTCGTATGTGATGAAGAAATTAGGTGAGAGTATTTCATTGATGTTTATCTCCCTCATGTGGCCCCAGGTTTCATAATTTTCCATAAACTCGATATATTGTTCTCGAACAGCATTATATTTAGATAATCGATGTTCAAGCGACTGGAATCTGTTGATTGCTATATGCCTTGAACTACATAGCCGCACAATAAGTTGGTTTGTATCAACATCATTCTCACTGCAAATGCCGCATGTTGCTGACGCCATCAGCAGTTATCCTATCCTTCCTGATAGTATCCAGCCAAACACTGTGTATTGTAGTGTTGGAAGTTCGACTGCTAATTGTATCTGTCCAACTGACAATACTTGGTGATAGAATTCGGCTTTTAATATAATATCGATTTTGTCAGGACGGTTATGTTCTTCAGAATTGGCCATTTGGATATCTCCAATGGTGTTGTCGGTATCCGTGGAGATTATATCTCCTAGAACGAACGCCTCCAATCGAGTGGAAAGCCGTTAATTCGTGACAGTAGTTCAAGGCTGACTCGACGCTGTGCTCTACGAGTTCCGTTGCCTATTCCTTGGATATTCATTGCTGTGGACTCTGTTGAAGCTCCAAGTCTCTTGCCAAGCCGTTTACTCACGATATTGATCTGAGAGCCAGAGTCCAGAATCGCTCTGCATTCAACTTCCTGTCGGTTGTTGCTGACTATCTTCACCATTGTAGTGCTGAGGAGTACATATCCCTGGTGCTTCGACTCCTTCGAAGCTACTAGTGTTGTGGACTGCACCCACCTTCTAACTAGTTTTTTCATGCGACCTACCTACGGTTGAGAACTGCGTCACAGCAACGTTCGCGGACGACACGGCCAATTTGTTGATTAAAAAAACACAGACCGGATCAATGGCTAAACTTTAACATCATCTAAACAAAATTTTTGAAAGGACAGCTAAATGACGCATAAAACTAAATGAAGCAATATCGGTTCATATTGGCTTCACATACAATAAAATTAGATATTCGTAACTTTCCACTGTATATAAACGGAGTGCAAATCCGGTACCACAACACCGCCGAATACGTAGGTATGGCTGTGGATATCAAACTAAGATGGAACACACACGCCAAAAAGAAAAGAGAAGCATTGGAAATAAAATTCCGAAACATACATTGGTTCTTGGTTAGGTAACGACAAAATACTAATTTAGAAGCAGGTGCTTAAATCAATATGGAAGAATGGGATTCAATTATGGAGTTTTTCAAGCTCCAGCAACATTTTGCAAATTCAAAGACTCCAAAGGAAAATACTAAGATATGCCGTTAATGCGCCTTGATACGTACGCAGTAGCGATCTGGAACGAGATCACCAAATGAACAGCGAAGCCTCAGCCCTTACCGACCGAATAGAATGGGAGGAAGGATTGAAACGCAAAAAGCCGCACCATCTTAAGCAGTAGCCAATTTCGGTGGAAATTTTGTGCAGAGCATTTGAATTTATTTGTATTACACAACACCCAAAGCAAATTGTTCGGTAGTTTATATATTGTTAACAATGTATATAATAAATATATAAAAAAATAAAAAATTGCACTGCTTGGGTGAATGTTTTTGACTGTGCATTGTATTACAGTTTCATATTGGTCGTTTAGAAAAATTTTTGAACGGATTTATAGCTAATTGGTCGTTCAATTTTACTATTATTTCTCTGTTGTTTTGTCCATAAACATTAATCTGTAATTCGTTGTTATGCTTGCAGAACCCTGTCGTGTGTTGTGTAGGTCGTTTTGATGCTTGGAAATGTCAAAAGAGATTTGATATTGCCATCAAATTCTGTTATAACAATTGCAGCTGTGGCTATGTCAACATTTGCCATTGTTACATCTTGACATATTTCAAAACCTTTTGAGAAAATTACCAGGAACGTCTTTGGCAGGATCGCCATGTAATGTTATCGTTGATCTGAGTACGGTTTTGCGTTTGAGCGTCCACGTTATTCAAAACGGCCGCAAGGCCTTCTTCTTCCCTCAAAGGCTATTAATACTTAGTGCATGCTTGTTTTAAGGCATAGTCGTATCCACTAAATACATGTTTGCTTTTAGCAATACAATATAAATAGATATATAAAGTGAATATAGAGTTTTAATGCCAATAGATATACGAGAACATTAGATCAGATTTGAACATTATACCAAAAAAACCAAAATGGCAACTGAAAATACGCCTTATACGAGTACTTCAATACCTAACTCAGTATTCGTCTTAAGCACCAATAGGCACTAATCTACTCCAAGAGGACGTACGGATCAAAGAGTTTCGCGTTTATAAGAGAAGTCGAGGCCATCCTGTCAGTCTTCTCAGTAAATTTCCTAATGAAACAATATGCCTTCCAGAGGATTGTTATCAACAAAATACAGGGTGAAGCACTGAATGTATTAAGTGGGAAGAAATCGAACAGGAATTAATAAACAAACCTACCATCAAATCCATCATCAGGCACCATCCTTCAGCAATAGTAATTTAAAAGATTATTGTTTAAATTTAAGAAACATTCTTAGTAAATTAAATGAAAAGTATGAGCATGACGTTATTAAACCTGTAGGGTTTAGTCCTAAAGCTAACAAAACAATAATATTACAAACATTTACTAATAACATACATCCCAGTTTGACTTCAAAAATATAGAGCATAAATATTACTACATTTAGGGCTTCAATATTCAAGAAATGTCAGGTCTCATTAGAAACAAACCAAATTCTTATGGCAACAATGATGTGAACCAAAATATAATAACACATTCTCAAAGGACACAATGTCGTAATGGACACAGTTTTCAACAAAACAACACAGTTTTAATAAAAACAATTTTAGACAAAATGACGGGCAAGCTTTTAGTCCGCAACGCAAAGGTGTCACACTTAATCAAAAATAGTACAATACTCAACTGCAATACTTTAGACAATATAATTCTAATAGACAGTACTCCGGACATAAAAGGCGAAGCAATAATAATATACCATTTTCGAGGGGTCCACAACCTATGGAAAAAAATCATATTGAACAATCAGAGGAACTAAATTTTGTTATGGCTCCTCACAGGCATATTCACCAGTTGACTGTAGGTGCTGAGAAGATAATTCGTCCGATAGATTCAGGATCTTCCACTTCCTTATTAAACGACACAAAACTGACCATATAGAAAATAACAACTTTAAAACTTTCTTTAAAATCCCGATCGAAAAACAGTGACGCATTTATTAAACAAGAAATTATAACCGATTTGTCTATTGAATTTTGTGAAAATGCTTATATTGTATGGAAATTGACCACATTTAAAGCAAAAACTTTCGACGATATCAGAGAATAGAATTTACTGAAGCCACTAAGAGCAGATTTCTATATGAAAACGGAAGTTTTTATAATTAATAATAATAGTATCAAATATTTGAATTCATGTCCTTATAAAGAGGAGGAAATTCATCAACTTGAGTATTATGCGAGAGAAGAAGATTTTAAATTGTGTTTTCTATCATTAAATGATTGACAAAAATTACAGCTTTCAAAATTGTTAAAAGCTTTCAAAAATTTATAAAGAACGCGATAATTTAACCAATACTTTGGCCATTCGACATGAAATCGTAACTACAATCAATACACCAACATATTCCAAAATATATAGGTACCCCCAAATTCATTATCAAGAAATAAATAAACAGATGCCTGAAATGCTTATGCAAGGCATAATTAGAGAAAGCTCTACTTTTCTTTCTATAAGGGACTGTTGTACCCCCCATGAAAAGAAAACCGATAATTCAGGAAAGAAAAAATGTAGAATTGTAATAGATTACGGAAGTTAAGCGAGGTAACTTCCCAATGCCAAACATAGACAATATTTTGGACAAATTAGACAGGGCACAATACTTTACAACTTCCTTCGTTAGGTAGTCATCTTATAATGGAATAGGAGCTTACTGTGGGCTGGAACTTGGCACACGAAAGACGGTCACATGGTTCAAATTAAATACTACCTCCAACACACAGGCTGAAAGTGGTTTTCTACGATTCCTGTTCAGTCGTAAAGGCAAGTTAGTGGTCCTCATAGACTATATCGAACTTCTTGTTGAGACCGCCGGATCGCCTAGACAACAATTAATTAGTCAGCCCTTCGGGGAAGTGCGGCAATCCTTTTGAGATCAATGGCCCAATTTCAGTATAGCCATGTCTCCGCTGTTTTTGGGTCGCTGATAGCCGGGCAAGTGAGAAGGAAAACCCCCTGGGGTAGGGTTTACCAGACCTATTGACCGAAACAATCCCCTAAACTCAGGGTAGAACACCTATGTCGGTGAGCTTCTTTGATGGGGTAGAGTCATGGGGGCGCCCATGGGTGTCCAAAGCATACTTTTAAAGTTAAGAACAATATGGATTCAAAAAAGAAAAACGTATATGAAAATATGGACTTCAAATGTGCAAAATGTACCAACCGCCATCATTGGTCGAGGAAGAATTAGTCCCTTCGCCGAAGAAACCATGGAAAACGGCCAGTGGTAGGGGGTACCTGGTTCCATGTACGACAGGCCGGAGGAGATGGACATGCCACTTAGCCCGGAGTCGGCTGGGATGAGTGCGTGTGTCGGCAAGTGAGGACGATCGAGTGCTGCAGACTGAAAGTACCACCCAACCGAAGACTACAGTCAGGAACACAGCATAGATCAGAACAGCGACACCAGACCTCACAATTGGAGAAAGTATTGCACTGTGTCAGACAACGAATCTGCGCCACCGTTTCCATTGGCACAGAAACCATCACCGCGATACTGGACACAGGTTTTTTTTAAATATTTAACGAGAAGGAAAACATCTAAAGTCAGAACCCCGTCAGTGCGGGACTCTAACTCCCCCAAAACCTCCTCTCGTCATTACGGCGATTCCCCCCGGAGACACTGATTAGCTTTTACGTCGGGAGGCCGTAAGAGCATTTACTGCTCACACGTCAGTATTAGGTCTGTCATTATATCAGTCCTGTGTGTCTCAGTATCGGAGAGGCGCTGGCGGCTGCGTTCAGCGTTACGCGCTCGTTCTGCGATTCGCAGCACCTTCATGATGGTGGCCGCTGCCGAGCAAACTGCTTCCCACTTGACGAGCGTATCGCACATGTGCTCACAGAGGTTGTCCATTGTTGGTGGTTCATCGAGGACAGCACTCAGTTCATCCCGGGTGCCTTTGAAGTGTGGGCAGTCGAAAAACACGTGCTGTGCGTTCTCGTGCACCCCAGGGCAGTACGGACATTACGGGTCTTCCTCATACTTTCTCTCATGGAGGTACTACTTAAAGCAGCCGTGACCAGTTAGCAACTGTGTGACGTTGTAGTTTCGTTCCCCGTGCGTCCTTGTTACCCATGGTGTGATGTGAGGGATCAGCATGAAGGTCCATCGACCCTTTTCGGATTGCTCCCACCTCTGTTGCCATTCAGCAATGGTGTTTTTTCTTTCCGCGGCTTTGTTGATGATTGTAGGTCTCGCCCTCTGCTTGTAGAGCCGGTGTACCTCCTTCGCCAGCAAGTAAATGGGTGGTTTCCTGATCCCTATTGCTTCGTCCGATACACTACGAAAAGCGCTAGCCACGCATTTAATGAAGGCTTTCACCTTAGTGGCTTCCACCTAGATTGGCGCGGCATACAAAATGATGGAGCTAGTAACCGTCGATAGCAATCTCCGTTGACTTGAGCGTGGGCCACCAATATTCGGCATCATCCGTGTAAGTGCTCCGTTTAATCTCGTGGCCTTTTCGCAGACTGCTTTCAGATGCTCTTTGAAGGTGAGCTTGGAGTCAATAATTACTCCCAGGTACCGAAGTAATTGTTGGGATGCGATCTGATGGCTTCCCACTGTGATGGTGAACCTCTCGGTTTTTTTCCTCGTACTCAGTAGTACCGCCTCTGTTTTATGTGCGGCCAGTTCCAGCTTTGCACTAGTGAGCCATTCCATAACAACACCCAATTGCGTCATTGCATCTGTTCTGCAGTGTGTGGATGTGTTTTGCAACCGCCACCATTGCGATGTCGTCTGCGTACTCGATGAGCGTTACATCCATTGGTAGGTCCAAGCGGAGCATGCCATCATACATGATGTTCCACAGGATAGGGCCGAGTACAGAACCTTGTGGAACGCCACCCGCGTCTGCAGAGCGACGAACGCCCTCATCAGTGTCGTATAACAGCACTCTGTTCTGGAAGTAGCTAGATATCAACCGTTGTAAGTATACCGGAACGCAGAAACTCATTATTGCTTCTATAATTAGAGGCCAGCTCGTTGAGTTGAACGCATTTTGTATGTCCATCGTCACCATCGCGCAATACTTCTTTGTACCTCTTCGCCATCGCTTGCCACATGTTGCTTCTCGGGCTATGTCCGTTACGGCCTGAATGGCATCTACCGTCGAACGTCCCCTGCCTGTCGCTGCTGTTTCCATCTATCTGGGAATATCCCTTCCTGTATGCACGTATTGTTCATCAAAGCAAAAGCCTCTGGCCTCGCCTCTATTGCCGCTTTTAGTACCACATTTGGGATGCCATCTAGACCGGGAGCTTTGTTGTCAGCGATTCTCCTCAGGAGCATGATTACATCGCTACTGGTAACAGCTGGGATGTCGGTAATTGGACCCTTGCTATGATTGGGCATTCTATCCGTCTGCTGTGGGAAGAGTGTAGCTACAATAGTTCTCATCAGGGCGGCGTCAGTTGGTTGCGTTTTAGCTTACTCATGACCACCTTGTATGCTTTTCCCCATGGATCCACATCAGCATACGCACACAGCGACTTAAAGCATTCATTCTTACTGCTGCGGATGGCCACTTTCAATGCTTTTCGGCATTTTTTGTATTCCGCTCGTAGTGTATCCCATGACGGGCGTTTTCGAGCCCGCTGAGCCTTTCGGCGGGCTTGAATACACTCCTTCGTGGCGGCTACGATCTCCTCATTCCACCAATACACTGGTTTTCTAGCGTGCCGATTTAACACCCCTGGCATCGCCGCGTCGCAGGCTTTGCTGAGTCTGTTGGTGATGGCCGTGGTAGTACCAATGCTGATTTGTTCTTCTTTCCAAACTAGATCAAAGACCTCCGCATCAACTGCCCGCACTTTCCAGCCTTTTGTCTGCGCATTGCGCATCTGTTTTGTACACCCTTGTGCCGCGTTATCCAACTCAAAAACTATGGCCACGTGGTCGCTCTGCATATATATGTTACTGATTGACCATCTCACGATGCGCTCAGCCGTGCTGTTCGCGAAGGTCAGGTCTATTACCGACGTACCCCTGCCTGAGTCAAAAGTGTGCTGACCGACCTGATTGAGAATGAGGAGGTCCAAGGGCGCCAGGTACTCCAACAGAATTCTGCCACGCTGACTAGTGCACGTGCTCCCCCAAGTTGTGGACCAAGCGTTGAAATCTCCCGCAATGACCACCGGCGATTTCCCTCGTGCCTCCTCCACCATTGAAGTGAGCATACGCTCGAAGTCGGCTATACTCATGCTTGGCGGGGCATAACAGGAAAATAGGTATAGACCATCGAATTTGACCCAGGTGTAGCCGTTTTCTGTGGCAGCCATTCTTTGTTGAAAGCACCTACCGTTCAGGACCCAGATGGCTGCTTTACCACTGGCATCCGTCACCCACTCGTGCCCATCTATATTTTTATACTGTTCGCACAGTAGGGCTATATCAAAATTTTCCTCGTTCACCGTTTGGTGCAATAGGTCTTGGGCTGCCGCGCAGTGGTTTAGATGTAACTGCACTCTTTTCATACGCCGCTGTTTATTTTCGCCTACTGGTGTACTGGGCATTTATAACTGCCTGCCGCATGATCCCCCTTACATAGTGCACATTTTTGCTTGCTGGTGCACGTCACTGCTTTGTGGCCACTTCCGCCGCACTTCCTACACAGATCGGTTCTATCTACCTCTTCCTTGCATTATTGAGCCACGTGTCCGTAGCCTCAACATTTGTAGCAGTGCTTGAGTGTCACTGATTCTCGGACCCTCCAGGAAACCCACCCAATGCGCACCCACTAGGCCTTCAGGACCTTTTTGGCGTCGTCCACTGGCAGGCTGATATAGGGGGTTTGAGTGCCGTTATATCCGTTTCGCATACTTCGTACGGCGCAATCGTCTGGTCGCCTGATGCCGCATTGCTCGTGCAATGCATCCCAAATCTCCGTTGGGATGGTAATCTCATCGAGGTCTCTGCACTGGATGATAAGCATGTGGGTCTTCGCTGCCACCGTTGCCGCCTCCTTCAGCAAATCTGCGATCACAGCTTGGTACGTCGTTGTCTTGCGTTCTTCAGTCCATTTCAATTCGAAGATCAGTTCACCTTTTGCTCTTCTACGAATGGTTTTGACATCCTCGGCAAGAGCTTTAAGTGCTGTGCTTGCCTTTACCTTCCGCAAGATTTCTGCATACGATGCCTTTCCGGTTTTTGCAATAATGAAAGCATCGGGCCTCGGGCGGATTTCCTTGACTACTTTTTTTGTAGCTTTTGTGGGCTCCTTGGCTCCGATATCCCGCTTGACTGTTGTCTTCCGTTGCACTAGCTGCCAATCGGTCTTGGTGGCTTTCTCCGACCTGTTTGGTGCTGCTTTATCGTTCTGTTGCTGCAGCTGTTGTCGCTGTGGCTTCGGAGACACTACACGAATATGCTTTTTTGTTGGAAGTGGAGATACCTCCACCATGCCGTCCGCTTGCGATGCTGTCCTCGTTCTCTTGGTCTGCACTCTGCTGATCCACGATTACGTTTGCGTTGCCTTCGCTGTGGTTTCGCCTGCTTTTTTGCGGATCTGCTCCTTTTATGCTGATTGGTGCAGCCTACTGATATCCGCGAGAAGGGATCTCATCGCCTTGTTTATTTTTCGCTGACTATCCATCATGCCGGTCAGCTCTTAAATTTTTTTTCCCATTATCATGAGAGTATCCGCACTCACAATACCCTTCATTTCAGCATTCTCGGGGTTAATAATCGGTGTTACCAACAATTGTGTGTCGATCGATGTTGGAGTCGAAACTACCTCGCTATCGGTGTCACAATTCTCATCATATTCTACTCCTCTCACTACGAGCGGTGCACTAATGCACGCAGTCGCTTTGCGCACCCCGGGGGGCGATCGCTGGACGCTCATAGTTTCGGTAAATTTGCACTATTATCCCTATCCACTTTTCCTTTTCTCTTTTTTTCTTTTTTTTTTTTAAATGTATATTAATTAATTAATCCCTTTGGGGGAAAAATAAACCAAAGGGGGGAAAAGAAACCAAAGGGGGGGAAATAAAACCAAAAGGGGGAAAGAAAAAGTACACTAAAAACAATACTTATCTGACGTCCAGTCGCATTGGCAACACTGTTTTTTTTATATTTTATTCAGAGTCCTCTCTCTCCACTCAGCTGAACGAATATACAACCTCCTACGCTCTCTAAATTTATTTTGGATAAACCACTTGTGAATTCCCGCTCAGCACAACGGATAAACCGGTCCAGAGACAAGACTGCCGCAAATCATGCACAGAAGCACTCGAATTAAACAATTTTAAGTCGATCGCTCCGAACAATCCAAGTCGCACCATTCACTACACGGGGTGCGCACTTTGGCTAACCTTTTCAGGATACTTAGCACAAATTAAAATTGTATTTACAGCGCAAACTTTCCTCTTTTACAAAATATACCCGGAGCAAAAATTTTCACGTCTACTCAGAGTTACACCTCAATGTGTGTCCTACTGGACACAGGTGCAAATACAGTTTTGTGAGCAGAGAACTAGCACGAAAGCTACGCGCTTCCACCAGCAAATTTGGAAAATCCCATACTAGAGTGCGTATGGCAGACGACAGTAGTAGGACCGTCAGAGAGACGTGTGTGACGACTGTAAGGCTTGGAGGGAAGGCATGCAATCTAGAGTTACTGGTCATGCCGGACTCGAGTGATGATCTGCTCCTGGGAATAGACTTCATGACAAGCCTAGGAATAACATTGAAATGAGGTGATAAGGAGATCACATTGGGATCTGATAACAGTTACGTGCAACTCCGAGATATTGCAAAGTGCACGACGCACAGAAAAGAATACACAGAAAAGCAACGCATTCGAAGACACACACCACCAGAAACAAATATGACTTACGCATACGAATTCACTTGCCACGGACTATGCCGAGCGAAAGCGGACAACGTATCCCACAAAGGCATAGAGAAAAGGACCTCCCAGGAATCAACACACGGACCTCGGAAAAAGGACGCGAGAGCCCCCCAGAGCAAGAAGGTCGCACAGCGAAGGCGACGCACCATCAGAGCAATCAGCTTGCCTACTACCCATCCTGCAAGTTCAGTACCAGTGAGAAACAGCGAGACATACCACGTAGACAAAACGACAGATCAAGGGACAACCAGGGTGTAATCAAGTGCACCAACAACAGCAAACGCGACAACAAATGGGACAAACATGACTCCAAAAGCCACCACAGCAAAAGAATTAAACAATGGAGCGCGGCTACATGGAGAACGCCAACAGAGAAACGGATGCCAATCACAGGCGACTCAGCGATACGATTGAAGTCATACACATCCGACAGTGACAAGGGGGACACATTAAAACGAGAGAAGACTAAACGTAACCACACGAGGATACCGCCATCACTGAATGCAACACCCAGGGAAGACCCCCACTTCCACAGCTTAACCGAACTCAGGGGACCCAAGGCGGATGGCTTACCAGCGGCACTAGTGGCAGATACAACAGCCACTCTGAAGGAAAGTCAAGGCAAGAGGAAATGCCTGCGTTTTGAACGGCCTCAGTACCAGGTAGTACTATACCGCGGAGAAGCATCCATTCTCTTTCGTCCGCAAAGTAGGGAGGAACTGTAAAGACGGAAAATAGTACAAGTATTTTCCGCACACACCGCCTACAAATAATTACAAAGCCGTATGCTACCACCAGAGACCGTATTAATGCCAAAACGAATACCCAACATTTTTACAAAGAAATATCTACCAACAACAATCACATCATACGAGTATAACAAAACATTTACGCACAGACGATGGGACCAATAAGCGAAAATGAACACTACACCGACCAAAGGCGGAACACGGAGAAACACAAACAGGAGGAGTACAAATAAATATTTGCAACAACAAAAACACTACAGCGACCGAAGGCGGAACACGGAGAAAAACGAGAGAGCACCACACACATGTGAACCGATCGCAAGCGCAAAGCTGTAAACGTGACACGAAGGACAAATGTCCACAGTAACAAAACAATATTGAACGTCGCCAAAGGACAAATACTCAAGACTACAACAAACAGAAGAAATAGAAAAAAGCGATCAAAGGACAAACTACCAAAACAACACGATGCACTGATCCCGGTGGCAGCTTTCGCTTTATAAGCAGAGTGGCCCAGGCAGTGAGTATCTTTGATCCTTCATCGCTCAACGAGTATACAACGCACCAAGCTTCTGGAACCACCAGAGAGACTACGAGTAGTACTGACGATAAACAAACATAGACAGAGCCAGGAGTTTTTGGTTTTAACCGACTCTCCCTGGAACACATACGGAACAGAGACAGAGCCAGGAGTTTATGGTTTTAACCGGCTCTCCTTGGAACACATAAACAAATGTAGACAGAACCAGGAGCTTATGGTTGTAACCGACTCTCCTTGGAATACATAAACAAACGTAGGCAGAACCAGGAGTTCATGGTTGTAACCGATTCTCCCTGGGACACATAATCAAGCAAGATAGAGTCAGGAAGTTATTAATCATGGCTCTATAGCGTTCTCCATTGACTGTAACAGTATAGCCGGCTTCATTTTTGATGAAATATGGACCAATGATTCCCTCTGCCCATAGAGCACACCAAACAGTGACTTTTTGAGGATGTAAAGGCGTCTCAACAATGGCTTGTGGATTATCGTCACTCCAAATGCGACAATTTTGCTTATTAACGTACCCATTCAATCAAAAGTGAGCTTCATTACTGAACAAAATTTTGTTGTGATAATCGGGATCGGTGGCCATCTCGTTTTGGGCCCATTCACCGAACGTTTGATGCGGTTGATGGTCGTTCGGCCATGAATTTATAAAATGACAAACCAAACTGAGTATAAATCAAGTGACAGCTGTCAAAAAGACCAACTCTGAAAAAAGTATTGCCTGATTGAAAACCACACGCCTAAAATAAGCACCCTTTACGTTCCTAGGTGAACAACGTATTATCATCTACGTATCCACTTTCCAATGGTATCCCTCAAGGTTCACCACTCTTTGCAGTTATATTTTCAATAGATTTTGATGATTTAAGTAAATTGATTCTTGCTAGTAAGCATGTTCAGCATTGCTTATATGCAGATGATCTATATGTTATCAGCCAGAATCAAGATATCAACCAAATAAACAGAAACCTGAAAGAATTAAAATTATTGACAGCTTGTCCTTACACTCAGTGGCAATTCTCTCCAAAATAGACTATGGGCTGCAAATCTATGGAAAATATGCCAAAATGAATTTTAATATGTTAAAGACACCTTATTATGCAGCTGTGAAGTACAGATTACGAGCCTTAAGAACTACGCGTACTTAAAATCTCTTAGCGGCGGGCGACTTCGTTGACATTGAACAGAGAATGCTTCCTGCGTTTTGGTCTAACAGCTCATTTATTTTGTAACTCCTCGCATATTTTGAATAAAGAAATACAGCTCTTAAAAGCTCGGAATTCCCTCTGTCGATGGAATCAGTGCTATGAGCAGTTTATAATCTTAAAGTACTTCAATACGACTCCACCAAGAGGATCGTTCAAACAGCCTCCTTGGACTTTAAGCGCAGAGTCATTTCTCGATAAACTAAAAGGAGGCACACACTTTGCAGTCTACAAATAGCTCTTCCTAGTCACTACTACACCACTCAAAGAAAATAATTGGTCTCCGATTTTCACTGATGGTTCAAAAAAAACAGGATGCAGTTGCTTTCGCAGTCGTGGACGAGAACGGAACATATATTTTCAGATAATAATTACCACATGGATCGAGCGATCTTGAAGCAGGGCGCAAGTCGTATTAACCAACCTACAATGGATTGAAAACAGAAAGGGAAAGTGCGTCGTCTGCACTGACAGTCGCCAAGTCTGTGAGGCAAGAAAAAACTATTCTAACAGCTTAGAGTTTATAGAAAATATAAAACATTTGCACACTGTAATGAAAAATAAAGTCTAAATTATGTGGATATCAGGACATTCAGGTATATCTGGACACGCAAAAGATGCACTAAACTGGTCAATAGAATACTTTTTATCCAAAAAAGGTATTATTTATTCAGCCACAATATATATATATATATATATATATATATATATATATATATATATATATATATATATATATATATATATATATATATATATAGATAGATATAAATATATATATATATATATATATATATATATATATATATATATACATATATATATATATTTATATATATATATATATATATATATATATATATATATATATATACATATATATATTTATATATATATATATATATATATATATATATATATATATATATATATATATATATATATATATGTGCACATATTTATCTCTTGATCATTTGTCAGGTAGCGAATTGTGCCATAAACAGAATGAATGTCTCGATTGGAGTTTTTGTTGTATGATGTGCAGTGTGGCTTCATTAAATATAAAGTGAAGCAGATTTAGAATTCAATTTGTCATGAAATTTTGGATATTTGAGATTTTTCAGAATAGACAAATCTCAGCAAAGTTTATTCTTTCGATTTTATATTTTCGCTTTAGCAGGAACCGATCAAACACTTTGTGAGTGCATCTAAAGAAAGAATAATTATGCACAAAAAAACCATTTTGCTAAAATCAGTGTCAATATTTTAATATTCATATGTTCGTCTGTTGACTATTCCATCAGAAAATGTATCTAAAGAATTTGTAGATTAAGGGTACAGTCAAAAAAAATAAAGGTTTTAAACAATTTTTTTTTCTTTGTCAGATCAGCGTGAAATACTATAACCACATTCTATTAAAAATTAAACCACTCGTACGCACATGAATATGTGCATACATATCTATGAGCACTGATTCTCCGCATTTACATAGTATATGATGTTCAGGTTTGAAGTAAATTTTATGAACTTCAATATCTAGAAAATAAGTGCATATCTTCTTGTTATACATTGATTTACAAAGTTTTGTAAATAAAACCGTATATAATGCTATAACCTATATATAAACATTTATTTCCTATGGAAAAATGTAGTTCAACCATGATTGTGTTCCAACGCATAATAAACCACTTCATAATTGAAAATTATTATAATCAAAAATCTATAAAAAATTATTTCAAGTATTTAAAAATCCAAGAAATTTTAAATGTATATTAAGATAAATAATGTTTAGTAAAACATATTTTAATATAAGGTGCGTCTTTTTGCCAATTATATATGACATTTACCTCTAAAAATGTATACATGATGTCTGCAGGGCTTACCCAAGTCGACTTGCCTGCATGTTTTTTCACAATCGCCATTCGAAATACTACAACCGGCAACACAATCGCTTTGACATGAAGAATTGAGTTATATGTAGAAACTAATAAAAATGTGGAAAAACTTCTTACTGCTTCGTGCTTCTTTATGCATGTGAACTTGTCTTTGGATGTGTATCCACTTACATACATACATATATAGAAAATACTTTAAATCAAATAATCTGTCTTGACCTACATACATATATTCGTGAATAATAGTTGGGACTTCTTTTCAGTTTTATTTTTTATTTATTTGCTGTCTAATTTCTTCTATGCAACTGCATGTTTTTTTATGTATATTAATTTAATTATATTAATTTAAGTTAATTTTTATTTTGTACATAATGTATTAATATAAAAGAAATATCAACAATTTTAATACATCTGCAAAATTGTTACTTTTCCTACCATAAGATTAAAATCTAACAGTTTACTTAATATAGCATATACGAAAAAACAAAAACTTCCTAAAGTTGCACATATTCATTGACGAACGAAAAGTTTGATTGGATTAGATTTTGTGAAATTTATGAGCTTCTTCTATTGCGCAAAAGCATCAAAAAATTAACATAAACAAAGGTATTGAAATCGTACAAAACTAACACAGTTTCATGCGCACATGAATTTATGAATGGGAGTTAAGAAACACTGTTATGACTATTTTTAGAAGATATAAATTTATTTGCTGTAATGATCTGCTATAGCAGCAGCAATTCAATGTGGTTTAGTAAAATTATTTAATACTGGATAATATTTATGCTAAAGTAGAAACTATTCTTATTATTTTTTATAAAAATAATTATTAGTTTGCTTTCAAAAAAAGGATGAAAAATTAAAAAAATAAACACATTTCTCACTTGAACCCGGCATCATAAAATTGATAGACCAACGCTTTATTTGCACTATCGATTTTTATAAAAGATCCTATGCATGCATATTTATTTTATATTGTCAAGTGTTCTAATATGCACCCATTATGCATCGTTATGACATGGCAAATATTTCTTTTACGAAAAACCACAAATGCTTATTATTAAGCCCCACTTTCCGTATAAAAAACATTTGCCATACAGAAAATTCGTTCTTGTGTATTTTACCCCAGCCACACAGAACAGAAAATAAAAATTTGATTTCAAATCAGTTGCTTCTGCTGTGAGCACACACACACACACACACACTAAATTATTCATACGAATGTGCGAACAACAATAGCCATGTGTGTGGCTGCCGATGGATACATATTCACGACTGCTCCGGGAAACTGCCGATCAGATTTCCAATGTGGTTGCCATCAACTTCAAAATGTTGATTCTCACTCAAGAGAGCAATGAAAGTTCTTTCTGTATATTATTTTTGCTAGTACTACCAAGCAGCGCAATGCACGAACTTATTTTGAAACGGCACACTTGCAGCGGCAATTGTGCGTTTGAAGGTCGTGCCGGCTAAAGACATTGGCATTAATAATAAGAACCGAAATATTTAGACACATAAGTGTCAATGTATTTTAAGTTAGTAAATAATTAAGAATAATTAATTGCATAAGTGAATTGCATATTCATATGACAAAACAATATTAGTAAATAAGTAATTGATTTGTATATAATGTAGAAACTATTACATAAGACGTAATTGTATATAAA
This sequence comes from Clusia tigrina, assembly GCA_920105625.2. Lineage (NCBI taxonomy): Eukaryota > Metazoa > Arthropoda > Insecta > Diptera > Clusiidae > Clusia > Clusia tigrina. The sequence goes on from OV050031.1 coordinate 138,323,465, forward strand.
AGAGCCCCTAAAAATAAAGAAAGCAAGGACTTCTTGCCAAGACATCAAGCTTACAAGATATCTTTCATTTTAAACAGCCCTTGGTGCTTCAGCTCTAAGAGCCTTTGTGGCTTACGAGCTAGTTGCCTCTGTGGAACTAATGTTAATTGCTTTTGAGGCAAGAAGAAGGCCTTGCGGCCGTGTGCGCTAAAACAGTACTCAGACCAACGAATGGTACAGTTCTTTTTTGATAAACAGATGATATTATAATATTATATATATTTTTATACCCTTCACCTTTAAAAAAGGTAAATAGGGTATACTCATTTTGTGCTTTTGTGAGGGGTTGCAATTTCGAGAAGGAGGCGTGGTAGATATGGACATACGAGTATATATACAGATATAATCAGAATCATTTTCTAAGCAATTTTTATTTTGTCCGTCCTCCATTCATAAATAGTGTGTGTGCAGAATATGGATATCATAATACAACTGCCACGCCCACAATTAACCAAAAACCATTACTGTGTTCCTATTAAAGATTTACCAACACAATTTCACAGGAATGTTGCGGGTGCTAACATTGAACACCACACACAAAATGGGCGTGTTATTTAAACAGCCACGCCCACTATTCACATATTATTATAACTTGCGACCTATATAATAGTTTTGGACGAAATTTTATATTAATACGTATATGGACCCTGCAAAGCCATATACAAGATGCGGGGTCGATCAGATGAAGGATACGCCTCCCTCCCATATAATGAACTTTGGGGACCCCACTTAAAGACAATTATCCTATCTATGCTTCTAATAAGGATATAAGAAAAACAATTGGTATATTTATACACTGGGTCTGTTCTAACATACGTTCCAAATATGGGCAGAATATTGCTACTGCCACGCCCACAATTAACCAAAAACCATTACTAGGTTCCTATTAAAGATTTTTCAACGAAATTTCACAGGACGGTTGGGGGTAGTAACATTAAACACTACACAAAAAATGGACGTGTTATTTTTACAGCCACGCCCACTATTCACATATTATTATAACTTTCGACCTACACAATATTTTTTGACAAAATTTTATATTAGTGGTTATATTGACACTAGAAAACCATACACAAGATTTGAGGTCGATATAATCATTTCAAGGTACCCTACTAAAAATTACCGTGCTCATAATTATTATTTATGATGAAAACATCCTCATTGTTGAACTCCCACGCACAAAAAAAGGTAAAGGGTATTTCGAAGTCGGTCTAACCCGACTTCAGACTTCTGTACTCGTTTGATATGTAAGTTGTTAATGTCACGTTGCACTACTAAAAGCCCGTACGGGTCTGAATATGGAGTACGCTTGTAAGTGTGCGCTTGTGAGGTACACCACAGTAGTATGTCCAATATCCTGTCAAATTTCGTTCATGAATCTTCAAAGGGATCCAAGTAATGATTTTTGGTTAATTTGGTCGTGGCTGCAGTATGATGCCCATATTTTGCACAAACACTAATTTTGATCCATAGCATCAATACGAGCATAGGTAGGCTAATTTGCATTGTAGTCCCGAAACTTCCTTATATGGAAAGTGCGAAAGTATCCTTTCTCTGATCAACCACATTTCTTGCAGTTGGCTTTATAATGTCCACATGAAATTTTGCCCAAGAATCCAATAAATCTGAAGCTATGAATATCTATTAGTAGTGGCCCTGGCAATTAATATATAATGCCGGACGGATCGGAAAATTAGACGAACTAACGTGGGCAGACCTAGATGAACTTTTTAAAATTTTCGATAAATCAAAATTCGATTTAAGCGAATTCTATTCATTTGACCCCTCTAACCGGAGAATTCACAAAATTACTACCGGAAAATGTAGATAGGGATCTAGTAGAAATCATGCTGGAAAAAATTTAAGTGCAAGTAAGACCTCATATAAACCAAAACGAAACTAGCAAGATATACATTTTAAAATACACAAGACTCAAATTATTTAACGCTCGAAGAACAATATAAGTCAGCCTTAGTAGGAACGATACAAGAAATTCAAATCAAACCGTAATATTAATTATAATACTAACAATTTTAATAAGAAATGAAATCGGAATATGTTGAATCAGTGTATAAATTCACAAAAAATGCGACTTGTTGTCTGTCTTAAGAAATTGTAATCGCTTTTGAATAGATAGTCTCAGAAAGGTTTGGCACACAATTGGATATGTCCGCCATTTCACGACAGGCAATTCTTGACTACTTATGTTGTGGCTGTTACCTTTGTCAATGCCTTTGTTGTATGCTCTCTTTGATCGATTGCCTTGAGAGGCTGGAATCTTGTTTCAATAAACTTTCAAAAAATCTTGGGATGGATAATCCTTCGGCTTCTCCAATGACTGCTCATATGTAATCCGCGTACTTTTATATAATTTCTTTACAAAGAGGTGAAGGATAATTGGATCACAAGGTTTCTTAACGCCAATAAGTTCTGCTGAGTTGTATCAGGAAGTCCTTTTAATGCTGTCGAGTGTTTGGTTTATTCCAACAGCCTCTCCAACAAAGCGGATGTGAAAAATCGTACGTTGCTGTATTGATCCTGCAACGATTCCCAAGCAATCTTGTAATTATATTCATTTACCGTGAGGCGTCTTATTAACAGTTCAGCTTCACCGGTCAAATTTTTTTTCAGGTATTACATCTTTTGTATTGTTGGAAGTAGCTTTTTGTAGATCAACTCATTAAATAGATCATAAAACTGTTGCCACTTGAGTTAATCTCCAACGAATTTTGTGCAGTATTACCTTTGGCAAATGTTCGGCGGATGACGCTAGATTCATTATTGCAGGACCGGTCACCCATTATTCATATCCTCGATGGAATCCAGTATAACAGCACTCAAAAACTGTATTTTGCTTGTGAACCATGTTTGCGAGATTCCGTTTTTGAAGTGCCTTCGCCTCAGGTACTGCCGAGTATTTTGGGATACTATCTCCTTGTGATTGAGTTGTGCCCTTCTTTACTGATTCTGTTGGGAAACTTGGGGTTGAGTTATGCCCATTGCTGTGAGAACTTATGTGGTCTCCTTGATATCTACAAGGAAGAACTGGTACCGTTTACCTATCGATGCGTATAAGTTTTTCACAAAGTACGGATGGTCATCGGCCGATGCTGGATCCCTTCTGATTTGATTATACAGGGGAACAACACAAATTTGTTTGTTGCCGCATATGTTTATGGAGTCAATTTAGATACATATGACTATGAATTTCTCAGCCAATACTTTTTTTTGTTTGAATTTACTCTGGTTCTCGTATAACGTGGACGGATGGTATCGAATATTGTAGTGATATTTTTGGGCTTTTAATTCAATGAGCCTCTCGAAAAAACTGGTTACTTTTCATAGATAACTCAAAAAAAGTTTCAAATGTGTGTTACTGCATACCGGAAATAAATTAATTGCGATCCCGATAGGTCATTCAACTATTGGTTAAGAATAATATCATTCTGGAGCAGGAAAGACTCGCCGTCGAGACTGAACATGACTGTAGGAAGAGCTAATATCGTTCATGAAAAATTATTCTTCCGCCACTACATATTAAAGTTGGTCTTATAAAACAGTGTGTTACAGCTGTAGATAGGAATGGCGATTGCTTAAAAAATATATTTGTCAATCATTTCCTTGTCTCAGAAAAGAGAAGTTAAAAGCATACATTTTTGATGGGCCACAAATCCGTACTCTTATAAACAACGATAAACAACGATGATTTCAAAAACCACGTGACTCAAGTTTAATATGTTATAATTTTATTTTTGATTAATTTTATTATTCTTTGTGTCATTTATAGTACTTTTTTGTTTGAAATTATTTGATAATTTTAAAATTTACATTTTAAAAATATTCTCGTCTTTTTTAAATTTAATTTCCGGTATAAACGAATAGCCTTTATCTCAAAAAGTTCAACAAAAATATGTTTGTTTTGTATTCAGCAGACCGAAATTGACTACGATTGACTAATAAATCCCATGCCACAGAATCAGTGTTCCCGTGTGTAATACTACTTATAAACTCTTATCTCTAACATATAATATTGAAAGGTCTACGCCGTAGCGCATGCCTTTAAACAAAAAAATTACAAACAAAAAAATTTTTAATTTATTTTTTATACTGAATCGCTACCAAATCTTGCGTTGCCTTGCGCTTTAGTCCTGTTAGTGATGTGGTTCGAGTCATAAGTCTGGAATCCAAATCATTCGAATGCGATTTGAGCAATTTTTGTACCTTGCACATTGAAGGATGACATCGTCTTTAATAAATGGCACTCTTAATTCTCTGTGCAGCTAGGGATTGGTAACGAACTATGGTGCATCGACAATAGTTCGAAGAGTTTTCGATGGTAAATGTATTTCAATGTTGGAATTTGAAGCAGTGCCCTACAATTGAATCCCGTAATTCCAAATCGGTTTCAGGATACTTTTATATATCAACAACTTGTTTTCAGTGGATAAGACTGACTTATGCTGAAGCAACCAGTATAAAGAACGAAATTTTAATCCCAGAGTTTTCCTTTTTGCAAGTATGTGAGGCTTTCATGTTAACCATCGGTCCAGACATATGCCTGAATACTTGCCTCAGTCGCTTGGGGAATTGTTCATCTTAAGTGCAGGGCAACTGTGGCCCCGTAGCGTAAAGGTAATGTATTCAGACTTATTTTCATTCGGTTAAATACGCCAGTCCTTCAGCCATTTTGTGACGTCATCGAGGGTTCCTTGAAATTTTTTAATAGCAGTAAAGGCGTTTTTGTATGAGGACAGAATAGCTGTATCATCTGAGTAAGTGCCTATAACGACGTTGCTTGGTGCAGGCAGGTCTGACGGTAATAAAAGGTACAAAATTGGTCCAAGGACACTTCCTTGCAGAACACCGGCATTGATTTTTTGCCAAGTGGAGACTTCGTCACCATGTTTGAAGTAAAAATGCATTTTAGTGAGATAGGATTTAATCAAAAGATAAAGTTTAGTGGGAGCATATTTAATAACTTATACAGCAACCCCTCATGCCATAATCTATCAAAGACTTGAAATATGTCAAGAAAAGCTACTGTACAAAATTCTTTATTTTTGCAGTTTTTGTGGATAATCTCAAACATCCTATGGATATGTTCAATCTTGCCATGATTCTTACTAAAACCAAATTGATGTTTCGGGATGATTTTTTGCGCTTCAATGATTGACATTAGCTTCTTGATTATAAGTATTTCAAACACTTTTGAAATCATTGGCAGTAAGCTGATGGGTCGGTAAGATGTCGGGTCGACACCACTTTTGCTAGGCCTTAAGATAATCTTTATTTTTGCCACTTTCCATTGCTGGAAAATAATTTTTTAGCAGCGCAGCATTGAGTATGTTTCATAAAAGCATTATACACGAAAGAATTAATTCTTTTGTTTGTGATTAAGTCATATCCTGGAGCTTTTCTTTCATTCAAGTTTGTTAGAACACTTACTAACACAGTTATTAAGATGTATTTCTTAGGCAATTCCAATTGATAACATTCGTTTAAAGACATTTTTCCGGTATATTGCTAAAATAATTGGTTAAAGTCACAACTACCGCCGAGTGCTGAGACAAAATATAGCAGTATGTAGTACGTTATATTTGTCAGATCGGTATACCTTTGATACACAAAAATCAATAGCATCTGGAGACTTCGTAATATCAGTAGGTCAATATGTAGGCTAATCGGCCGATATAATTCCCAGGGAATGTATGGTGCTTTGTAACTCGCGACCTTTAGTTGTTTTAGTTGTTTGAGCCACATGATGGATTCTTATAAATAAAATTACCTCCCACCATAAACTGATTGTCTAGCATTTTAAAAAAGGAAGTATAGCATCCCGTTATATTATATTTGGGTAGACTTTAAAAGGCTAATATTGTAATTTCATTAGTCACATTTACGGATTGGTTGGCATCTGTTTGTAAATACGTAGATTCTGAATGTTTTAAATTTGTTTTTATTATTATCGCTGTTCCACTATGAGTGGAGCCACTGGGATGCATTGTTTGGTAAAAGTTGTAATTTGGTATTCGCAGAAAGTTTTTATTTGTGAAATGTGCTTCAGATATCAGTAGAATATGTATATGATGTTGTTTTGTATACAATGATAACTCCGGGACCCGTTGCGCAAGTCCGTTGGCATTCCAAACTAAAATTTTTTAGGGCATGATTAGTTGTTTTGGCGATTAGTGTCGTTAACAGGTTTGTAAAGATCATCAGCGCGGTTCATTATTTGATCAAAACGTGATCCCATTGCTTCCATAAATTGTCCTAAAGATGAGTTGTTAGCTTTTGCTCCGTTGTTGCTTGAATTTGGTTGCCCTACTCGCACTGGTTGTAATTTTATCAAAGCTTACCACCATTTTTAGATTTGCTAGGATATGGCATCAAAACGGCACTTTCCCTAACAACCCGAGGGTTGTAAGCAATTTTACTTACCTTCCTACTAGCTCACTTCCCTTGTTTCTATCCAAATTTCCCCATACTGTATGAAGAGCGTTCGCATCCGCACCAATGCCTTCTTCAGCAACCTCGGTGGGTGCTCAAGGTCGTCGTGGGCCATGTAAAAGGCAGGTAATAACGAATGCTTTGATATTATTTTTTACTGCAACACAAAATCTGACATTACTTTTGCGGGATCCCTGGAACACAATCCGCAAGAGCAACTCGTATTCAGAGTGTGCATCGAACATTTATTGAACCATGTCCGACGTTGAGTCTTCTCATCTGACACAAATTTTGTCTTCCGCCTCTGATGACTCCATAACCTGTATTTCAGTAACCATAGGGGCATTTTGTCGATTAGAATTAGGTGAGAGGAACCGAAATTTATCTCACCTTGCTTTAAACCCAGCTAAGGATTCTCGACATTTTCGTATTTAATTAATATCAAAATAACAAGATAATCTCATTACAATAGTTTGCGAACATAAACCAGTTAGGTACAGAAAAACTGAAGAAAAAATAATTTTTTTCAATGAAAGATAGAAAAAGTTAATAAATAAATGAGAAATTGTATCTGTTGTATAATTTGTTGTTTGATTTGTAATACCATTGACAGCTGGTTATTTTTTGTTCCTAATCGTTTAGCATATACTAATTGTAGTTCTTGCCTTTACAGTATATGACCGGCTGTGGTAACTCCACGAGCATGAAATACGAAACATTTTCTTCAAAAGTTGCAGAACTAAGCGTATTATAACTGGTTTTATATCCTTGCTTTGCATGCTTCGAATTCTTGGCTAATTCACTTTTCTAACAGTCAAGAATATAGCCATGAAAACGATTATCAGAAAAAATGAAAAATATGTCCAATATCCTGAATCAAGTGGCGTATGGATTGACTAGTACAGGGATCCCAGTCGTTGAGGAATTGAAAAATAGCTAGATATACTAATTCTAAATGTATGTATATAAGAAATTTAATCGACCGGTTTACTAGCTACTGACAAATCTCCAAAAATGATTTGGTAAATTTTTGAAATAAATTCCATCCAACATAGGAGCAAAGACGCATAGAAGAAATGTGTCTAATGCGGCCCATAGACAATACATCATGATCATACTCATATTTAATAGTATGTGTGGAAAAGAGAGAAAGTATGCATGTATGTGTCACACTGACATGATCGCGCTGTGATCACTGACTGATCGTCGAAAATCTAAATCATTTAGATTTTGAGGGGAAATTTTATTACGATGTTGATCATGATGTATGGATGATCGTCGTTTGTGGGCAATTTACATGCAAATTTTGCTCATTTGATTTTGACTGCCAATGTGTGAAGATGTGTGCAGACAAAAATAATAAAAATGTGTTTCTGCTGGAATCCCTTGAATGCTATTATACTATTTTTTTGTGCCTTGCTTTCATCCAAAATCGTTGTTTTATTTTTTTTACAAATTTTTCCTTGCACAGTACAAGCGGTAGCGTACACAAAACTTCGTCATTCGACAGAGACATGACAACCTAACTCAACGACGACTACGAAAAAATGATTATCTTCGATTTTGATCAGTCGTCTGTGGCGGAGCTTCATTCAACACGTACACAAATGAGTACGATCATGATGTATCGTATATGGGCCGCATAAGGCTCGCCAAAAGTATATTTTTGGAGGTTTTAGCTAGAAATCAAACGCAAGTGACTTTCGCAGAGTATGACAAGCCAATTTAATTGTAATGCATATTACAAATATTACCAACAAAAATTGTTGTCTATATTTTTATGGTTTACTCCTCATCTTTCCAATTCTACCTGCATTCAATGCCGAATAGCTTAATTCTGTGAATAATAACAAATAAGGCCGATAGCCCTAGCAGCTAGTGCTTTATATATTTTGTTACAATTTTAATTATAATAAAGATTTAAATAATAATAATAAGACTAATTTTTTTCATTATGAACTGCAATATCACTCTTCGAAACTCGTTTTGATTGCTTCAATGGCGGAATCAATGAGTCATCCGCCGAAGAATCCTGATTGTACCTAATGCGCTCAGATTAAAAATTTAAACAATTGAAGTCAATCATAGTTTACAAATTAGTGAAAAAACACATAAACAAATTTTATAGTAATATAGGTAGTCATTCTGAAAACTTAAGTAGCAAAGTAAATGCTTTTTAATAAATTCTTATAGCAAATTGTACTCCCATTTAAACAAAACTTGAATTGAAGTAACTGTGGGTTCAGCTCGGGTACAGTTCTTATTTGCGTTAGATAATTTACACCGCTTAATAAAATGCTCATAGTCCTTGTGTGTGCAGAAATATAAAGGGGAATAATTTACAGCTCATTGGTCTTGTGGAACTACAAAGCAATAAATGCGTGTAAAACCTAATAGGCAATAATTAATGATCAAATATTAATTTCATCCCTTGTTAAATAGAGGACAAACACATTTTTTTTCATCTTTATACAGTCATTCAACTTTTTTCTAGTGAAACATTCAATTTAATTTGCTTCAAACTTATTTTTATTAATATTGTATAATTTTTTTTTTAAAAAAAAAGGGATATTTCACTTAAGTAACCGTTTCTAATATAAACTTACAATGGCAAAATCGGTAATGCAGCGTATTGACAAAATAATTCATTTATATGGGTTGCAAAAGGTGTTCTGAAAATCTGCTCTGATTCCTATTTGTTTTTTTTATTTTATGGTACAAATATTATTATGTACAAATTGAAATTATATTTAAAATTTCTAACCAGATCAGTTTGGTATGCTTTCTAGACTTTTTTAACTTCATAAAAAAAATAATTATAGAGAGGCTTCTCGAACAACACTATTATTGCAAAATTACTATAGCTATGGCACCATTAAGCAATGCATAGACTTGCTATTAGATTGGAAATCGGTCCAGCCAATGGTGAAATGCTCTTGATAATCGGTATTATCAGCAGATATGATAAGATTCTAATGCGAAACAATATTAGAACCAGATGCGGTATTTCAAAAATGTATGCACCTGGGAACTACATTTTATACATTTTAATTATATTTACAGTAAAATAACACAATTGTGGTTCGAACAATTTTTTATATACAAATTATCATATATTTGTATATTTTAAATTAATATATTTAAATTCACAATTGAACTGTTTATAGCTTTAAAAAATATAAAATGGGTATATTAATCTTCTGCATTTGCGAGGGGTTGCAAATACGAAAAAGAGGCGTGCTGGTATGGATATATATGATAAACATATATGCAGATATGATCAGAATCACTTTCTGAAAAATTTTCATGTCGCCACTTTTTTTCTATACCGTAAAAAGCTATCTTAATGAAACTTTGCGAAAGTATAGTCTGGACAAAGATACAGGAGCAGATTGCTATATGCTATATATATATATATATATATATATATATATATATATATATATATATATATATATATATATGTATATATATATATATATATATATATATATATATATATATATATATATATATATATATATATATATAAATATATATATATATATATATATATATATATATATATATATATATATATATATATAAATATATATATATATATATATATTTATATATATATATATATATATATATATATATATATATATATATATATATATATATATATACACGAGGTGTGATCAAAAAATAAAGTATTTATTTATTCATCAACAACTATCTTGTCCCCTTTAAAGTAATTCCCCTCAGATATAATACACTTATGCCAGCATTTTTTCCAATCCTCGAAACACTTCTGAAACGCTTTTTTTGGTACCGCCTACAGCTCCTGTTTCGATTTTTCTTTTATCTCCTCAATCGTAGCAAAACGCTTTCCTTTCATCGGTGTCTTCAGTTTTGGAAAGAGGAAAAAGTCAGCGGGGGCCAAGTCCGGTGAATACGGGGGTTGATGCATGATATCGGTTTTGTTTTTGGCCAAAAACAGCTCCTGAGCGATGTCCATGCGACGTTGTTTTTGCTCAAAATTTAGCAATTTTGGAACAATCTTCGCTGCCGCACGTTTCATGCCTAAAACATCCATAAAAATTACTTGGCATGAGCCTAACGATATGCCAACATCATCAGCAACCTCTCTGATAGTGATTCGACGATTATCCAAAATCATTTTCTTCACTGCGTCAATGTTTTCATCGGTTGTTGACGTGCTCGGGCGACCAGGACGACCATCGTCATTGACATCTTCTCGGCCTTCCTTAAAGCGGTTATACCACAATTGAACTTGTGTTCTGCTCATAGTAGACTAGCCAAAGGCCACAGTCAACATTTCAAATGTCCTTGCGCATTTAATTTCATTTTTTACACAAAACTGAATACTGTTTCTTTGATCCATTTTTTCGAATAGTACAAAATCGAAGAGCACACCAAAACACTACTAACCTTTTTACCTGTCAAAAACAAACTGACAAACCAAAATGGTTGGTATTGCCAACATATATAACAGACAAGTGTAGCAACATAAAAAAAAATGCGAACATCGAACATACCTAACTCACGAAAAGATGAAAATAACGGTTATCTTTAGATCACACCTCGTATATATATGCTATATATATATATATATATATATATATATATATATATATATATATATATATATATATATATATATATATATATATATATATATATGTATATATATATATATATATATATATATATATATATATATATATATATATATATATATATATATATATATATATATATATATATATATATGTATATATATATATATATATATATATATATATATATATATATATATATATATACGAGGCCTGTTCAAAAAGTAAAGCGAATTTTGAATTTTCGCGGGCTATGGATGTTCGATTTTGGATCTTTTTGTGGCGTTATGTTGGTACTCATGACTCTCACTTATGTTGACAATCTCGGCCATTTTGAATGTTCAGTCAGTTTTGGACAGCTTTTGTTCGTGGATATGTTTTACCTTGTCTTCAATTTTTGTCTATTCCGAAAAATTGATCAAAGAATTTGAATCAAATTTTTTGTGAAAAACAACATAAAGTGCGCGGAAGTATTCCGAATGTTGACTGTTGCATACGGCGAAGCTACATTGGACAAAAGCAACGTTTATCGGTAGTCCAAAATGTTTTCAGAAGGCCGAGAAGATGTGAGCGACAAAGAGTGTTCCGGACGCCCGAGCACATCAACAACAGACGAAAACATTGATGAAGTAAAGAAACTAGTATTGGCCAATCGTCGAATCACTGTCAGAGAAGTTGCTGAGGACCTAAATATATCGATTGGCTCGTGTCATTCGATTATCACCAAAAGTTTGGGCATGAAGCGGGTCGCCGCAAAATTCGTACCAAAATTACTCAATTTCGACCAAAAACAGCATCGCATTAACATTGCTCAGGAGTTGTTGGAATCTGTCGGTGACGACCCAGATTTGCTGCAGGGAGTCATAACTGGTGACGAATCATGGGTCTATGGCTATGACGTAGAAACCACAGCTCTTTCATCCCAATGGAAGCTGCCGCATGAGCCAAGACCGAAAAAAGCACGCCAAGTTCGGTCGAATGTGAAGGTTTTGCTTACAGTTTTCTTTGATTGCAGGGGCGTGGTGCATTATGAGTTCTTGCTGTAGGGTAGAACGGTCAATAAGGAATATTATCTTCAAGTGATGCGTAATTTGCGAGAAGCAATCTGCCAGAAACGCCCGGATTTGTGGAAGAACAAAAATTGGCTTTTGTATCATGATAATGCCCCTGCTCACACATCATTACTTGTGCGCGAATTTTTGGCCAAAAACAACACTGTAATAATGCCGCAGCCACCGTATTCCCCAGACCTGGCGCCCTGTGACTTTTTCTTTTTCCCGAAACTGAAAAGGCCCATGAAAGGACGACGCTACGCCACGATTGAGGAGATAAAGACGGCATCGAATGAGGAGCTGAACAAGATCGCAAAAAATGATTTTTCAAAATGCTGCGAGGATTGGAAAAATCGGTATCACAAGTGTATAGTTTCTGATGGGGAGTACTTTGAAGGAGACAAAATAGATATTATTGAATAAATAAATAATTCTTGAAAAAACATGAAATCCGCGATACTTTTTGAACAAACCTCGTATATATATATATATATATATACATATATATATATATATATATATATATATATATATATATATATATATATATATATATATATATATATATATATATATATATATACAGATATATACAGATATATATATATCACGATATCGATGTTCAATTGCCTTTATTAATAACTTTTGCATACAAATTACTTTATTTAATTGTTATTATCCATATACATATCGCACGTCTTCTCTTTGGCTCACACTACACCATCTGACATTTCTCCCTCCCATAGTGATGCCAACACCTCTATCCAGGCAATGCTGGCAACAGTCGTTTACACCTGGGCCTCTCCTGACATTTCCTCCTCACCGGACGAATCTGCTTGCGTTCTTGTCCAGTCGTTCTCGTAATCATCGATGTTTGGATCGGCTCCACACCACGGCTTCATATGCTCACTCGATAGAACATTACTGTAGCGCCTTTGGGAGTGTGGGTTATCGGGAAGATCTGCCATAATATAACGATCGAAATTAAGAACATTTGTTACAACATACGGCCCCTTAAAAACCGGATTTAGCTTGTTAGATTCTCTAGTTGCTTGTGGCACATAATCGGTTGCAACCAGGTCATCAATGGCGTGCTGAGGTGGCTGACGATGTCAGGAATCATATCTCTTCTTCCATTCATGTTGTGCCCTAGTGATGCTCTCGATGGCTTCTTGTCGTTTCCCCTGTGGAGTATGTATCCCCAGCTCTTCATCGTGTAATGCTTGTATCAGTTGATTCTGGCTCACATCTCTCGGATTGAAATTAAACACCAACTCGTTAGATGTAAACTTCATTGTTGCATTCTTCTGACAATTAATGCTCCACTGCAATGTTGGCACTATTGTGCCCTATTCCTTGATTTGTTTTGGAGAAAATTTTAACGGTCAGTACGGTCTTATTCACCCCTTCTGCTTGTCCTGGACGTCCTTCGTATTCATTAAAGATTCGACCTCTTTAGACGTGAACGACGTTCCCTTTTCTGAAGTCATCTTCAACGGCTGGCCGAAAACTAACATCATCTCTTGGAACGTCGCAATCACCAATGTAATTTTCGTATTACGCATAGTCCGCAAAATGGTGAACTTACTAAATGTACATACCACAACAATAATATAATATAATATAATTTGCTCTTTGGAAACGGTCCTAAAAGATCAACATGCAATCATTTAAATGGAATTGGCAATATTTCTATGACGTAGAATCGGCAATCCATCGTGCTCTCCTTGTCTTAGTTGTGCCAACCCTCTGGGCATGCTGCCAGATAAGACTTCACATAGCGACGCATTCTGGCGGACCAAGAGTACTTGCTGATCCTTTCAATGGACTTTTCAATGTCGAAGTGACCCACATCATCATGACATGCTTTTACAATGCGGCATCTAACATGTTGTCGAACTACTAGCTTCGCCTGCCCATTCACCTTTCGGTATAAACGGTCTGCATACAATAATCCGCCCACATTTGCGTTTCAACTCCTGGAATGTTTCCCAGCTCTCTTTTCAACAGTTTTACAATCCTCTGTAATTGCTGGTCTTTTTACTGCATAGTGAATGGGTATCGTTGTCATATGTGAATATCATCAACACATTCTCCGCCACTGTAGTTGCTTCGGTTGGTGGTAACGTTATAACTCTTTTCATATCATCGACGTTTTGCATACTTGACACCGCTCTTTGAAATCATTCGAAATCGATATCCTGCAACTACAGCCACATCTTGCTACACGTGGAGATAATGGGGTGGTTGCTTTTGTCTTCGCCACCCCTTTACCATCAGTCATTACTTTGAAACGGGTACCCAGTAAGTAGACTCTATAACTTTCCAATGCCTCCACAATAACCAGAACTTCCAACTCGTGGTTTGCATACTGATTTTCTGTAGCATTGAATTTCCTGCTGTAGGAGAAAACTGGGTTCAGTTCGTCTTATTTTTAATTCTGCAACAATACTCCTGAAAATCCCCGAGAACTGGCATCCGTGTGCACTTTATGCTCCCCTTTGTTATCAAACAACACCAGTATTGGTTTGCTGGTTATCGCTGATATCAACAAATTGACCGCGATTTCTTCTTCACTCGCCCATTGAAAGGACACAACTTTTCTTTTTTAACGGCTGCGCTATGCTACAATAATTATGTACGAATTTCCTCAAAAATCCTTTCACTCCCAAAAATTGTCGGGCGTCAGTCACATTAGCTGGAACTCTGAATTCTTCAATGCATCTGGTCTTCTCTCTCCCTGAACGTGTCCCTAATGAACTTATGATGTGCTCCAGGAATTCCACTATCGTTGCCATAAATAAATGGTCGTAGCGTCACACATGCCAAACGTAATGACACCAGCAACTCTCGCAACACAATTATTCTTTGATCAACCGTTTTTGTGTACCTCATCAACATAGCAGTTTAAGTTCGTTCTATTATTCATTTCTCGTATTATGGGGACTATCATCTTGTGAAAATTCATTGGTGCGTTAATCAATCCAAATGGCTTGACGTTATGCTCGAACTAATCATCTGGTGTCAAAAATGCCGTAAACTTCTTTCACTCTTCCATTAGTGGTATTTGGTAGTATCCTTCAGTCATGTCTAATGTTGTGAAATATTTATAATTTATTATAACATTTTGGTCCTCGTTGCGTAACTTTTCCTCAATATGCGCCACCAAGATTCTCTGTTGGTTGTCTTAGACTCAACACCTGTGGGCGTACCTGCATATTTAAAACCGTTACTGATGAAAAATTCTCCAAAGATCTCAGTAGTTCATTAGTCGTATTTATATTCATCGTCAAATGAGTGTGCATTGCTGCGGCACCGTTCAATCCGTTTATGACGTATGAAATAATTGATGCGTCGTCCATGGTACCCCCTCGTCCCATGGTAAGTTTGACGTAATAATATTCAGTCACAGTTTCGCCGAATTTGTGTTTCCGTTTATCCATGTCCCTATGGATATCAGCTGCTTAAATTGAACTGGGGCAATCTTGCAACAATACATTCACCAAATCAGCTCAGAAAGGAAACAAAGACTGAGAATCCGCTTCGGATGGTAAATTTGCTTGCCTAGACCTTCTTTCCCTACGTTTGGACCTCATTTCGTCAACTGATTGTACAAAACTTTGCCATTACTTCCTTCAAGTCCTGTAACTGACAGTGCCATAACTTCAACTTCACTAGAATCACTTTCAACACTTTGAAGGGCCTCTAATAACGCTGCTACTTGAACTACCTTATTACCGGTGGTCGGCAGTAGTTAATCATGCATGAATGCGGTTAACTGCGTCCCAATTAAATTGCTAAAGTTAATTTTCATTTTTGTTTTTATTTTATTTATATATCAATTTCTTTCTACATGGTGGCCCAAATAAGACCAGCTGATGTGAAACACAAATAACTTTTTTATTTTTTAACATAATTTATTTTTTCTTTTTGCAGATTATAACTGAACTCTTGGAAATTTAAAATGAATACGTACAGTCCACAACAACGCATTAAAATAATCGAATTTTATTATTCTTCTCAACGATCAATTGTTCTGACGCAGCGAAATTATCGCCGTTTTTTTAACGTAAGATCAGCGCTCACATCTTCCATGATTACAAGTTTACTTCGCCGTTGTAGGGCTCCGAAAATCCAAGGGCAATACATCAGCCCATACTTCTTTGAGAATGAGGATGAAACGCCAGAAACGGTCTCCGGGGCTTCTTACAGAACAATGATCGACAACTTTTTGCGGCCAATGGTGGAGCAACATCCTTATTTGTGGTTTCAAGAAGATGGAGCCACTGCGCATGCTGCTAGGCAAACTATTGACATGCTGCGTGAAATTTTTGGTGAACGCATAATTTCAGGAAATTCAGATTTCCCTTGGCCTCGTCGTTCACCAGATTTAACTGCGCCCGATTTTTTTTTATGGGGATATTTAAGACAAAGTGTATGTTAACAAACCACAGACACTTGGACAGCTCAAGCAGAATATTCAAGACGAAATACGGCGCCTGCAACCAGAAACATTACGCCGTGTAATGCAAAATGCGCTAAAAAGAGCCAATGCCTGTATCGAGCAAAATGGTGGTCATTTATTTGATGTCATATTTCACACATAGTCACGTTAAATTTCCATAAAATGTATTTAACATATTAAAATAAATCATTTAAAAAAAACCCGTTATTACAAGAGTTACACGTGTTTAACATCACTAGGTCTCATTTGGGCCACCCTGTATTTAGTAATTGCGTTGCCGTTTGAAATTTCCGTTCCTGCCAAGCAGTAGCAGTTTGAAATTTCCCTCGTCGCTCTTCTGTTGCCATTTGACATTTCCATTCGTGTCACGCCGTAGCAGTTTGAAATTTCTCTTGTCGAAATTCACGTTTTTGCAGCGATCCTATTGGTTCGTTGCCCTTGACTTCGTGGACACTTGCAGCTTAGCTTCTCTGGTTCCGTTAAGTCGTTCTCGAATTTGCGATCACTTCTGATTCTGTCACGATACCGATGTTCAAATTCCTTTATTTAAATACTTTCTATAACTGTCACATACAAACTACTTTATTTAATTATATATATCCATATACATATAGTACGTCCTCTCCCTTCACATTTCTCCCTCCCGTAGAGATGACAACTCTTCGACCTAGGCAATGCTGCCAACTGTCGTTTATATATATATATATATATATATATATATATGTATATATATATATATATATATATATATATATATATATATATATATATATATATATATATATATATATATATATGTATATATATATATATATATATATATATATATATATATATATATACTCGTGTATATATATATATATATATATATATATATATATAACGGAGTATTGTAAAAGTATACACTTAAGATAGAGGCAGATCTCCATATATATATATATATGTTAGAGCAAAACTTGATTTAATATTAAAGTTGGTTTATGGCAACCCTGTAGTTTATACTTCAGTACTCCTTGTGTTTGACGTCCTTTCCATTTCTGTTGTAAAAGAAAGAGACAGCAGATCTGTACTCAGAAAATAACGAAAAGAAAAGAAGGCGACGAAAAAAAACAGGATTCATTCTAGAAATTCGTTCGGTTGAGTACAGAACTGTGATTTGCAAAAATTGTCTTTGAATTAGAAATATTTGAAGTTTAAATAAATTAAATTTAAATAACTTTCTATCATATATATATATATATATATATATATATATATATATATATATATATATATATATATATATATATATATATATATATATATATATATATATATATATATATATATATATATATATATATATATATATATATATATATATATATATATATATATATATATATATATATATATATATATATATATATATATATATATATATATATATATATATATATATATATATATATATATATATATATATATATT